>JADRCH010000175.1:8172613-8209911 GCA_019843965.1 Rhynchomys soricoides
ACACACACACACAGACACACACAGACACACACACAGACATACACACACAGACATACACACACACACAGACACACACACACACACACACACACACAGACACACACACACAATTCCATGACCCAAATGACAAGTGAGAGTTTTAATTGATGTAGGTTTTAACCTAAAGCTTTTTGTGCAGGTCAGCTAAAGGTCTAAGGGAATACCACAGAAGAGGGAGACAGAAAACAGTGTATCTGGGCTCCAGCAGAGCGGTCAGCATGAGGAAGTCACTTCATAGCCTTATCTTCCCAGGGCTGCTATGTACTCTTAAGAGGATAGGAATTTGTAATTTGTAATTATACAGAAGTGAAGTCTTGCTTTATGTGTAGAATGGATCCTTATAACTGAAGACCAGGTCACAAGAGAAAAATGAGCAGAACATAGCAAGCTTACTTATTTTATGCACATGAGAGATGTCCGTAACATGCATAGTTCCCATAGGGAGCCTTAAATATTAGCTCATAGAGCATCTTCAACTAAAAATGTTACATGTATAGAAAAATGAGAAGGTAGGACAAAGACCCAGTCATTAACCCTGGCAATTCATGAAGGGTAAATGAAGGTAATATTGGCTCCTCTGGTGCCTCCTATGGCTCCTAAGTGTCTAATGTGTTCTGTGGTGACCTTTGTTCTCTTTTGTCAAGAGAGTTCCAGTAGGATGCTTCTGTCTGTAAATCGTTCTCTGATGTTAAACAGAGGGAGGCAAAGAGTTTCTTGTATGGGCTTCTGGACTGCCTTTGACTAAAAAATCTTCCTTATACAAAGGGAATATATTCTATTCTCCCACCTGAATTAAGATGATTTGGAGGAAATACATTAAATGTATGGAAGTACCTCTGCTCATATCATGGAATTTAGAAGATCATGACATCAAGACAGTGATTTTCAGTGTTGAAGAGCTGACTTGCCTAAGTGAGATCTTTGAGTTGTACATGGTGGTCAATAGGATTTCAGGTAAGAACTGGTTTAATTGATTTCAAGATATTTCTCTCACCCCTTGCACATGTGATGAAAACTAAAGGAAATTATGAGACCCATTTGATGTTTATATTGATAAGGTGAGGGGTAAATTGGCACGGACTAAAGACTGAAGATATTCCAGTGTATTGAATAAAGAAACGGGCCAAAGGAAAACCATTTGCATTATAATAATTTTTAATGCAAAGGCAGCACAACAGGATAGAGGTGAATGAAAAAAATACTTAGTTGAAATTATTAGATTTAAAAGGCATCATATGAACATAAAGAAAATAATCTCACAAGGAAACAAAGCATATACTCTTAATGGTGGCAGATTGTACCCTGAAAATAAATCCTAAGAAACAACCTTTTCTAGTGTGGCTCCTTGCAGGCTTGCAGCTGACATCAGTCTATAATTTGATCCATTGCAGGGGATGGCATTGTTTGGGCTGTTGGTTTTGTCCTAAAATATTTCAGTAAATTACCATGATTTAAAGATGATCTGCTAAGGATTTGGAAGAAGGTAAAATGTCACATGCTAAGGTCGGTCCTCACATGTCACCCACAGGAATATTTAGCTAAAACAATGAACATGAGCTGGTTAGAATTTTACTGCTGTGTCTTTAATAATCTTTGTAGAGAAATTCACTTCATTACTGCTGCTAATTTTAAATATGAACAGAAAGCACTGACTAGTGTATTTACTTTTTCAATTCTTCACCCTCACCATCTTCTGAATCTCCAGGCTTTCCCCACTACTGCTTTAACCTTCTAATAGACACCATTTTGACAATGAACTTTGTCTAATGCGCTAAACCATGCTCTTTCTTCTAACATAGTATCTCCCAAATATTGTACCCTATGCATACTAGTGATCCAAGAGATAGCATGAAATGTTTCTTTCCAAAGGGGAAATTTTTGGAATGCTCTAATTTACAAATCTGGCAACATAATTAGATTTATAACTGTAGGATTTATGAGTGTGTTATAATCACCATGCAGAAAAGGAATTACAAAGGGGTTATGATTATGCAGTATTTCTTACATTATTTAAAACAGCAATGTTAGTCTTCTGACATGTAATTCCACAAGACACTAGAGTTCTTTCAGAAGAGTTGGGAGAACCAGCAATTGGACCAAGAACAA
The DNA here is from genome assembly GCA_019843965.1 of Rhynchomys soricoides. Taxonomy (NCBI): domain Eukaryota; kingdom Metazoa; phylum Chordata; class Mammalia; order Rodentia; family Muridae; genus Rhynchomys; species Rhynchomys soricoides. The sequence continues at coordinate 8,174,759 of JADRCH010000175.1, forward strand.
AGGCCATACTTCCAAGCCTTGGTGATGGCTCCCAAGCTCCATCATCAGTCCCTTCTAATACTTTTTAGTAAGGCAAGTCTTCTGTAGTGATTGTTTTAAACCTACTGTATTCTTTTTGCCTATGTATTCCACAGAGTTTTAAATGGTGCCCTACACATGTACATTCCCTAGGTGACAAGGATTTCACAGAAAACAATATGGCCACAGTCTGTGGGTTAATGGATCTTAACATAATATTAACTAAAAGAGGCATTTGTTCACTAAACACACAAATGGTTTACATAGGTAACACTTATTCTAAAGGAATACCAGTTATCCCTCAATTGCTCATTATCTCTTTTGGGATGAAACCTTGATTTTTATATTTAATCTGGGAAAAAGCTACAGGAAATGGTTACTCAATTCCTCACAGGTATGTGCAGGTAACTAAGGTCTAACTCATATAATCTAAATTAAAGAGTCGTCTGCATTTTGTGTTTCGTCTTTTTTTTTTTTTTTAAGGAACAATGATGTGTCCTCCATGGGTTAAGGGTATTTGCTATGGCAGTAGGTCCTTTAACCATATAGAAAGATGGTAGCTTCAAGCTTTTAGAAGAACAAATGCAAAAGCATGCTGGCCCTTGAGTGCCTAGCAGAGCACAGTGATTCTTCATTAGGGATAAAACAATGTCATATTCTACAACTAATGGATTTCCTTATCCATAGTTTCATATTTTGAATTGGATTCTTACCCTCAACAGAACCTAAAAATGTCACCTCCACATAGTTTACTTGGGCAGTAAGCAACAGGAACACAAGGATTCAGGTTGAAATACTGGTAACTTTTGAGCCATGACAGCAGAGTGGCTTTTCTATCAATATCTATTTTTGAAAGTTGTTTTTATAGGAACCAATCTATTTAGATGTTGAAGCCTGGGTATATTTAAAGTTTAATTTGTGGGTAAAAAGAGGAAGGGTCATTATAGCCTATGTTAACCTCTGGTATATTCAGGTAGCAGTATACCCTCAAAATCAGTGGTTTTCAACCTTCTTGATGCTCTGACCACTTAATATAGTTCCTCATGTTGTAGTGACCCTCAACTGTAAATTTTATTTGTTGCTACTTCATAAGTGTAATTTTGCTACTGTTATGAATCATAATGTAAAGCTCTGCTCTACAGGATATCTGACATATGATCCCTGTAAAAGGGTTGTTTGATTACCAAGGTAGTTGTGAGTCACAGGTTGAGAACCACTGTTCTAAGAGAACACAGCTTCCCCAGCTTTGGTGTCTTGGCTGGACCCTCTGGAAATGGAAACCCTGACAGTCCTGGTCAGACAGGCTAGTTCAATTCTGACATGGTTCTCAGAAATATCCAAAGTTTAGATTTATTTGTCACATTTGAAGACATAACATTAGTTGAGAAGAACTTAGTTTGTACAGTACAATATGAAACAAATGAAGCACAATGCACACTTTATCAAATGCTATTCTTGGCATGGGATCCTTGTATTAAATCCAATTTTTACTCTCTAGAAACTAGTTAAATCTCACACAAACATAGTGAGGGAGCTCTTTCTATCCTGAATTGACTCTGTTGCCACCTGTTTTTTGTCATCATTTACTGTGGGCAAGTCTATTTGAGTCTTGAAGTATCTGCTGGGTGTAAATGAGGTTGGATCCAGTTGTATGCATCTAGAATGTTTTTGAAGTCTGGGTGATATCTTGGGTCCAAATATACTTGGTTTTAGGTTCTGTACTGCCAACAAGAAAAACCCAGTTTTGTGAGTTTTAAAAGCATTTTATGATTTCAGTTACTTTAGCTGAACGTGGGGATATTTAAGTTTTACTTTATTATTATGGGCGTTGTTGATAAAATACTGAGCTTATGGTAATGTATGTATAGTAAAATATATTTACTAAATTCATATGGATAATGTTCTTGTTGCTCTTATAATTTTCTTTTATGTTCTACCTTGCTCTAAAATGTATTAGGCAGATCCTGATTGTGGAGTCTGCACTTTCTTTTCTCCCACCATAAACCACTGAGTTTTTCAAGCCGCATTTCTCTATCTTAGTGCCCTGATTTCTACAGTCTCCTCTCTACCTGCTATTTGCAGCACTAACACTCACAGAGTCAGAGTGTTCCTTTTCCAGTGCGTTTTCTCCTGCAATCAGAGAATTATTTCTCCCTGGACTTTTTGGTGGAGTGTGGGTGGAGAGTTTATAAGATACTGCAGCTTAGCAAAGGAAGAAACAATCAAGGCTGTGTGCGACATCAAAGCTTCTCTTGACATTAATCAAAAGCTGGCTTAATGTTTTATTCTGTGTCATATTGCCTTTTTATACTGTCTGTAGAGACACTTGGGATTTTATACCTTAAACATTTCATTTTCCTGTAAGTGTCAGGCACCCTGAAGCAGCAAGAACAAAAACAGTGAGTTGTAAGGCATAAATACCAGGCAGAAATTGCCAGTGCTATATGGTGATAGCCAGTGCTATATGGTGATAGCCAGTGCTATATGGCCTCTGAAAATTTAATCCCTGGTGATCAATTCCTGTGAAAAGTACTCTGATTATTTGCTAGAGCCTTTAAATATCAATGGTTCTCTCTACTAGAATATTAAATATAAGTACTTCTAAGATCTTAATACTTTATACTAAAGTACTTTGCTCATACATAATTTGTATGAACCATTGAAGGCTTTTAGGTAAAAATAGTCTGTTATGTTCCATTCCATTTATTAAATAAATATATGGTGAAATTTAAGTCCTGAAGAACTAACCTAAATCTTGGAGGGGCTCTGAAGATTCCCTGTTCATAAGCAACTTCTTTGGCTTTTTTCTATATAAAATTCAATTTGCTTTACATATAAATGAAGATTCACTTTAATTATGACACAACTGAATTGCAGTCCTTCTATTGTTGTGGTATCTATTTTACAAATATGATTAACATTTATTAAATCAAGATAATTTATATAATATAATTTATATAATCAAATAAACAAGATACATTTTTTTCTAAAAATATGGATGACTTTTCTTTGAAGCATTTCTACCACCTCGCAATGCACTCTCCACAGAGTGGTAATATGGGCTTTGGAAACACAGAAATTATGTGATTCAACCCTTCAGTGCCCTTCAATGCTTCTTCTTATATTTAAATTATACCCAGTACCTGCAAAAATTAAACAAGGCCTAGTATGATTTACTAAATATCATTACCTCCCATATCTGTTCTCTCTCCACCCAGGTCTACCTTGTAGCTCCTGGAAATTATATAATCAGTGTCCCATGTTAGTTGCCAGGAGTCATATTACTGCAGCTGGCTGTTGCACTACCCTGTTGTTTGTTTTTAAATGTGCCTGGCATGTGTCCCTTTCTTGCTTTCTGAGAGAAACTCTCTTCTTCATGAGTATGCATGGATGACTCTTGCTACAGTTCTTAGCGTAAAAGTTACCTCCTTCACCTACTCCAACATCTTTTCTGTTTTTTTCCACATTTTTTCTTTTATTGAAAATTGCTGTTTGTATACAATATATCCTGAATACCATCTCCTCTCCTTCTCCTCCTCCCAATTCCGCCCCACCCTTTCCATCCAGGTCTACCTCCTTTTGGTCTGTCCTTAGAAAACAAAACATAGTCATCTAAAGGATAATAAATATATAACGAATAATGTAATATAATAATATAATACAATATGAAACACACAAGAATAGGACAAAACAAACAAATGGAAAACAGCCCAAGAAAAGTGACAAGATATAGATATAGACACAGAGATACCCATTCATTCATCTATTCAGGAATCCCATAAAAACATAAAACTGAAAGCCATAATATATATACAAAGAACATGTAGGTTAAAAAAAGGGAAAACATCTTTTTAAAAAATCCCCGTTACGTGTGCTTTCTGTTGGCCATCTACTGAAGGGCATGTAGCCTACCCTTAAGGGTAGTTTGTTTCCCCAGTGATACTTCCTTAGAGAAAACTAAAATTTCATTTGCAGGTGATTATCAGTTGGGGATAGTTTCTGGGTAAGAGATGGGCACTTATGTCCATTTCTCTAGGTCAGCTCTAGGACCCTGTCTGGTGCACTCATACAGTCCCTGTATATGCTGCCTCAATCTCAGTGAGTTCATATTAATGTCAATCTTGTTGTGCTTAGAAGGCTTTGTTTTCATGGTGTCCTCTCTCCCCTTTGGCTCTTACACTCTTTCTGCCTCCTCTTCCCTCTTCTGCAGGGTTTCCTGATCCACGAGCAGAGGGATTTTATGGAGACATCCCATTTAGAAGTGAGTCTTCCAAAGTCTCTGATGCTCTGCATTTTGTCTACTTATGAGTCTCTTCATTCACTCCCATATCCCTGAGGAGGAAACTTCTTTTCATGATGGCTGAACAAGAACTGATTTATGACTGTAGCAGAATATTATCAGGAATCATTATATTGCTACATTGCTGTAGCAGAACTGTAGTATTTGGTTTTACCCTAGGTCACTGGACTATCTAGACTTAGGCTCTTGATCATGTTAGCAGTGCCAGGCACAATTTCCATGTAGTATAGTGGGCCTTAAGTCAAATCAAATATTGCTTGGTTACTCCCCCATGATTTGTGCTTCCCTTGCACTGGCATATTTACAGGCAGGACAACATTGTAGATTGAAGGATTTGCAGCTGGGTTGGTGTTAACCTTTCTCCTTTGGTGTTGTGTAGAGTAACTTCTAGTATGAAGAACATGGACTCATAGGGTAGAAGGCCTAGGAGGATACCAGTTTGACTTCTACATGTTCAATGAGTTGTGTAGCTGTCATGTATAATCTGCAGGAACGGGGGCTTGAGTCTTTGTGCAGAGCAACTTATAGTCTTGGCAACAGCCCGTGTTCTTCTTTGGGGGCGGTTCCTAGGAGACCCCTTGGTCAACAACTCAACTGGAAGCTTTGTTTCGTGACAAGAGATGTCTAGTTAGGACTCTGTCTCCCTTGTTATCTGTATAGTGCCATGTATAACATGGCACACTATACCAGTCAGTATCTGTAATCAGATGTTGAGACAGAGATCCATCTCTTCCAGTGGTGCCTGCCTTTGCTGAACAGTATTATTTTCATTGCAGTTATAGTTTATATCTCACATTCTTTTATAGGATTTGGATGATTCAGAAGGAAGGACATGAAATGTATTGGAATGTGTGGCTCCGCATGGAACACAATCAATGGCAAGGTCCCAATCCACTGTGAGACTCTTAGAAAGAGCTGTTTACTTAGTTACATCTTTGCTGATGTACAAGGAGCCCTGAGCTAAAAGTGACAAGAAAATCTGTAAAACGCTACCTGTATCCCGTTTTGGGGTACCAGTTCTTTACTTAAATGAATCAAATTCTCTAGTGATTTGCAGAGCTATGGGAAATAAATGAGCTTCTCCCTTTTTTGCTTTGCTAGTTTACTCCCCCACCCCCACCCCTAGAAATTCTCAGGATTTGTCAGGTAATTATGGAATCTGGGCCTCTTCTGAGCAAACAATGTCAGCTTCTCTAGGAGATTTCAAAGTTAGAATGGTGATGCTGTAGAATTTTAGAATTAGCTATTTTATTTTCTAAAGAAATTTATAACCACATTAATGTTCTAGTGCCCATGACCCAGGCATGCTTCTCATCAGGTGTCTAATTATCCTCCAGTGTTTCTAGTGGATAAGTAGTTATTACTACGTTGGTTTTTTGTTTTGCTTTTGGCTTCTGAAGGTTTGGCTTTATCTCTGTATTCCCTCTACACAAAGAGTTTCTCCACTCCATAGTTTCCACAATGACACAGCTTCTGTTCCAATGACATTCTGATTGCAAGGCTAGTCTTATTACCTAAGAACCAGGCTCATGGTTGGAACTGACCATAAGCCATCAGTTCCCAGTAAAACTTAGCAAACCCAAAGTCAACCACCAATGCCTTCTACATGTTTGTGTATCCTTTATCCTCTGTCCCTATATCTCTAGCCTTACGCTTTCCTCCATGATTCCTTCATCCATTCCATTCCCTCTGCAGTTCAAGCTTAAGCACTGCACCCAGCTGTTTACCTTAGCTGTTCTTGGCCCCCTGCCTGTGTGGCTGTCAGGGTACCCACATCAGGCTAATAATATTCTTACTTATCTTTCTCCCTCTTGTTTCTTTGCTTTTCACATCTAGAAACATTTGTCAAAAATAGTATTCCCAGCATAAGAATAATTTTTTTTTTGACATCAAAATGCTTTGTTTAGCATGAATAAGCAACTTTGCTTCATCTGTCAAAGAAACTATCAATAACTTCATGTGTAGGGTGGGAACATTTCAGCCAATGAAATCCTGTCTCATTTGGGTGGTTCTCTGTTTTCATAACAGATGGGATTTTGTTTTTTTATTCATCTGTTTAGGTCACTCTATACTTCAGGCAGTTTGAACTCTCCTCCCAAACAAACCTTCCCTCACAATTCAATTCTCCTTCCATTTCCATTTTTGATAACTTACTTTTACATTCACCTAGGTCTAAACCCACCTCCCTCACGAGAACACAAGTTCAGTAGTGCTGGACATCTTCTTTTCTGAATCTTTCATGGAACAGAGTATTTTAAAAAGCAATATGTATTTGAGAAGTCAACATTTATATATAAACACCAACTCTGGCTTTAAGATTCAGGAGGACAGGGTACATGACTACTGTGCTCCCAGATTTTCATATAGTGTGAGGAATGTCATGCCTTGTATCTTGTGTCACATAGAAATGATGTAATGCTAAACCAGTAAGAGAAAGAAAAATGAGTACTGACATTAAACTATCAGAGGTGACTCCAAGAAATGAGAATGATGGATGTAATAGAATGCAGCATCTATGTGATACACATAGGCTAACTCATGTCTGTCTTACTTGGATCTGTTAAGGGGTTGACTGCAGTTTTTCCTTAGATGCTGACTTATTTGGGTTGTAAATATGAACCCAGTATCTGGGTTCCTATAAATGATATAATTCACTTTTGAACTGTTTGTTTGTTTAATACATGAACTTCTGAATGTTTTTTATCCCTTGAGATAATGGAAGATAAAAATGAGTGTGATAGAAAGGACATAGATGAGGAAATGCCTAGAGCACAGGACATGTAAGGTGATGGGGCAGAATGGCTCACACATACCCAGAAACCACAGGAGCCTTGTAGAAAGAATGTAGAAAAGCCTTTTTAAAAATAAATAAATAAATAAATAATAAAAACTTTATCCCATCCATCATAAATATTATATTTACATGTATGTGTGCATGTGGGTAATATTTTAGTGACAGAGCCCTGAGAAGCAAAATAATACAATAATAAAATTTGTAGTAGCAATGGAAGGCTAGAAGGTTGAAGCTATTGGTTTTACAATCACTTTGTCAAATCAATAACAGAATAGTTTTGTTTTATTTTGTTTGACATTTTTTAATATGTTATGCAATTTATACTGACTTAAAAATTTAAAACTAGAAGGTGATACTAAAGAGCTAAGCTTTGCTTATCTCTCAGGTGATTGTTGTCTAAGTTTGTTTCAAAGGTGGGCAACAGTTTCATAAAAGAATTACTCCTTATCTTACATACCTGGCATGGTTCCATGAATCATCTCTAATTCTTAACTGGCCATCTCCTGGTAGAAAAAATGCTAGATAACTGTCCCTATGTCTTTTGTGTTTCTGGTTAAAATTTAAGATTATTATTTTTATTCAGAGCCTGATAAGAATTGTGTTAGGATTTTGATGGAGTTTGCATTGAGTCTGTAGATGGTTTTTGGTAGGATAGCCATTTTCATAATATCAATCCTGTTGAGTATGGGAGGTCTTCTGATGTCTTCTTCAATTTCATTTTCAGTGCCTTAACATTTTCATTGTATAATTTGAGTCTTTCATTTCCTTTGTTAGCTTTATTCTGATGTACTCTCAAGCCTATTGTTAGTGGTATCATTTTCCTTATTTCTTTTCCTGCATTTTATAGGAAAGATACTGATATTTGTTTGTTAATTTTGTATTTTTTTGCTGAATATGTTTACCCATTGTGGTGGTTTGAAAAGGGATAGGCCTCATAGGCTTATGTATTTGAATGCTTAGTCATCAGGGAATGGGGATACTTGAGGAGGAAAAGGAGATATGACCTTTTTGGAGTAGGTGTGTCACTTGCAGTTGCCTTTGAGGTTTCAAAAGCCCAAGTCAGGCCCAGTATCTCTCTCTTCCTGCTATCTGCTGAGCCAGATGTAGACCTCTGAGTTAGTTCTTCAATAAAATGTCTGCCTGTTTATCACCATGCTCCTTGCCATGATAATGGACTAAATCTCTGAAACTGTAACCAAGCCCCAATTAAATGTTCTGCTTCATAAAAGTTATTGTGGCTATGGTATCTCTACACTCACTAAAATATCTACTATAAAAGTGTTCTAGTGTCTCTTATGTATAGAATCACATCATCTGCAATTATTGAATCCGATTCTACTTCCTTTCCTATTTTATCATGCTTATTTCTTTCACTTGTCTTCTTTCTCTAGCTAAGATTTCAAGCACTGTACTGAACCTGAGAAGAGAGAATGGGCATCCTCTTCATGTTCCTGACTTTAATGGAGGCGCTTTGAGTTTTTCTCCATTTAAGATGATGTTCACTATGGACATGTTGTATGACTTGTATATTGCCTTTGTCGTCTATTGCTAATTGGTAGCTGCCAAGAAGGGGGGGGTTCTTTAAGGTCTGTCTCTTGGTAGGGCTAACATCCAAGAATATATAGGCAGAATTAATTGTACTCAATGTTTTTCTTTCTTTCTTTCTTTCTTTCTTTCTTTCTTTGTTTCTTTCTTTCTTCCTTCCTTCTTTCCTTTTCCAATGAATGAGGACACAAAATTTAGTGGATATGGAGTGGGTGGGGGTACATTTAGGAAAATATGGTGGAAGGGCTTGATAGGATCAAGATGGCTAATGCAAAAATCCTAGTTCTCATCTATAATGGAATAAAGAAATAGTTTATTCTGGAACCATTTTGAATTTACCATAGCTCAGGAACACAGATTTAGGTTACCCCAAATTTCATGTTTCTGTGTTGTACTGGTTGGTTTTGTGTTAATTTGATACAAGCTGGAGTTATCACAGAGAAAGGAGTTTCAGTTGAGAAAATGCCTCCATGAGATCCAGCAGTAAGGCATTTTCTCAATTAGTGATCAAGGGGGAGAGCCCCTTGTGTGTGGTACCATCTGTGGGCTGGTAGTCTTGGGCTCTTTAAGAAAGCCAGCTGAGCAAGTCAGGAGAAGCAAGCCAGTAAGGAACATTCCTCCATGGCCTCTGCATCAGCACCTGCTTCCTGACCTGCTTGAGTTCCAGTCCTGACTTCCTTTGGTGATGAACAGCAGTGTGGAAGTGTAAGCTGAACAAACCCTTTCCTCCCCAACTTGCTTCTTTTTCATGATGTTTGTACAGGAATAGAAACCCTGACTAAGACAAATTGGTACCAGTGAAGTGGGGTATTCCTGTGACAACCTGACCATGTTTTGGGGAGGACTGTGGAAGGACTTTGGAACTTTGGACTGGAAGATCCATTTGGTGTTAAGAGTTCTGTGGGATGTTGTGTAGGAGCTTGGAAGATAATGTTGAGAAGCGTGCAGAAGATGGAGGCCTGGCTTGTGAAATTTCAGAGGGAAAATTAAACTCTTATCAGGACCATTGCTAATTTGATTTAAGATTATGTGGTTTTGGTTAGTTGGATCAGCTGTGATTAACAAGATACCAGAACTACTAAAGCAAAACCATTGCATTACTGGGACTATTGATGCTGGTTAGTTGGAGTTGGGAAATTGGCGGTGATTGGAAACAGACCAGCAACACTCAAGTGAAATCTTCTGAGAAGTGTTTTCTGAGAGCACAGAGGCTGCGTTCCATAAATAGCCAGGGTTGTACCTTGTGCTGTGGCTGGACTTGGTAATGTGTAAGAGTCACTCAAGTGATACTGGTTTTGAAATCATGAAGGGGTTGTGAAGAGTAGCTGAGGCCTAGGCACTGTGAGAGGCTGTGGAAGGCCATTGATAAAGGTGCAGCCTCAGTTGCAATTGATGGCCTAGGACTGAAGGGGTCATGCAAAGGAGGTGAGGGTTGGCACCATGAAGAAAGCCTATGAGAGGCTGTTGGTAAAGACTAGTAGCAACAGAAGACAACAGTGTTTTGGAGATGCCAGTACCATGAGATGAGCACCAAGAACAGCAGCAACAGTGGAGTACAAGCATGAGGAGCTTAGAAGACAAGGTGTGTTCTACAAAGATCAGAGCTGGAGATGTGACTCAAGCCCTTGGAGGAATCCAGAAGATCATGAGTGGATCCCAGACATTGGACGGTTGGTGGTTGGTTTTGCTTTTGATTGTGACTGTGCCTTGATATATTTTCCCTCCTGAAGCAAGAAGGTATTTTAGTGGAGCCCACAGATAAAAGATTTTTGATGGTAAAAAGACTTTGAATTCTAAGAGATTGGATATCATTAAAGGAATTGAAATTTTAATAGTAAGAATTTGCAAAGACTGTGGGACTTTTATAGTTATTTAGTTCTTGGGAATGAATGAGAAAGTAAGGGTTGAGGCTTAGTAGTGATGTATTTGTGTGTCAAGTTTACAAGTTGTCAATTGTACTGCCTAGTTTTGTGTGTCAGCTTGACACAAGCTGGAGGTATCAGAGAGAAAGGAGTTTCAGTTGAGAAAATGCCTCCATGAGATCCAGCAGTAAGGCATTTTCTCAATTAGTGATCAAGGGGGAGGGCCCCTTGTGAGTGGTTCCATCTGTGGGCTGGTAGTCTTGGGCTCTATAAGAAAGCAGGCTGAGCAAGACAGGAGAAGCAAGCCAGTAAGGAACATCCCTTCATGGCCTCTGCATCAGCCACTGCTTCCTGATCTGCTTGAGTTCCAGTCCTGACTTCCTTTGGTGATGAACTGCAGTGTGGAAGTGTAAGCTGAACAAAACCTTTCCTCCCCAGCTTGCTTCTTGTTCATGATGTTTGTGCAGGAATAGAAACCCTGACTAAGACATGTGTGAAAGCAGTTTCACAGTGACTTTATAGCTTTACAGAACAACACCAAAAAGTCAAAAATCAAGGCAAGTTTAAAGTATATTGGCAGGTACATCAGATAGGCACATACAGCAAGATGGAGAAATATTTGTTACAGGCCCAAAATGCTATCTGAGTTTTGGGATTGGTGGAAGTTAGTAAAAGTTAATGGATTCAATTTTTTTTTTATCTATTAAATATCTGTGTCAGATATCAATTTTGACACAGAGATGGGCAATGAATGGCTGTTCTGGAGAGTTAGAACTAGCTCAAAATAATGTAACTAGCCTCTGTACCTGCAATATTCAATCCTCTACAGAGTACTGAATTTTAATCAATTTCTGCAGACACTACATTTTTATTCAAGAGTTTTTGTTCACAAAGTAGAATATATGAAATTCTCAAAGAACTGAAGGAAATATTTTTAAAAGAAAAGATTATAAGAATCAACCCTGAGTTGGAGTATTTTCTAAAATAAGCAGGGAGGAAACTAGCAAACTGTCTTTAAATTGAAATATTTGAAAAAAAAAAAACCTTGGTATTAAAATGTACTTAGTTGTGAAGATTGGTGCATCAATTAAAGACCCCCTTACCTAAGAGCCTCAATAAAACTTCACTGTCATGCATTATAGAACAATAGTTAAGTTACACAAGGGAGACATATGAACAAAATTTGTAAAATGAAGCAGTTTCCCTCCAGTAAATTCTTTCAGGTTTCATCACTTAGCAATTGGGTAAGAGTTAATACTTAGACATTTCACATGTGTGAGGAATTTAGCATGTCGTTTACTCTTTCTAGCCCCATCTCTGTGAAATAAACTTTACCATGACCTTTATGGTCCTCCCTGAGAGATGTGCAGGCAGGAACATGAGGTCAGGTCCCATATACAACATACTACCCTGTCAGAAAGTAGCAGAGCCAGGATCAGTCTATTAAGCTGATGCTTAATTCCACAGCAAACTCTGATGCTCATCAGAGTGTGAGCCAAGCGCAGGGGCACCAGTGGAATGATTATATGGGATTGAGTGATTTTGATGATCTAGATGAGGAGCTCTGTCTTGATTGAAAAACAGATAAATGTTTTGTGCTGAAAGAGGTTTAACCTCCATCAGGTTTTGGAACCTGATGTGGCATGTGATGGTTTATCTGTCACTGACCCACAACTGTAGCATCTGGCTCTGCTTACCGAAAAGCAGCATCTCCTGATTAACTGTTGTTGACTGCTCTCTCCCCAGAGCTCTCTGCATCTGCTGTGTTTTGCATCTAGAATTTCATAACAGCCCCCCCTCCTGACCCAAAAATTGGGTTTTAAGCAAACAGGGTTTTCAAGCCAGAAAGGCAAGTTGAGGTGCAATAATTTGTTATCAGATGTTCAAACAGGCATGGCTCCAAACAGGCATGGACTAAATCTGTTAAGATTCAGTTTCTAATCAAAAACAATTAATGGTGAAAATCAATTTCCTTATTTATTCTTTCCTTCAAACAAGTGACATGGCTTGAGCAGCCCTTAGAGTGTTTGGTCATGTGGCTAGACCTACTAGTAAACTATTGCATAATCAGAACCAGTTGAGGCTAAAATATTAGGGAGCAACTTGTTTTATGCAGACATAAAAAGAGAACAGTGCTGTGGGAGGAAACAGAGAATTTGAAGAAGGCTGAGATGTCAAGTGGGAGAGAAAGAGTGGCTAGCCAGATAGGTGGGAGGCAGATTCGGAAAAACCTTACACATTATTTAAAGAATTCTAATTTTGTTCCATAGGCAAGAAGGAGTCATGGATAGATAGATGATCAGCAAGCTTCAACTTGATCACTTTCAGCGTTTGGAATGCTCTTTGTAAGCATGGTAACAGTTGGAATTGAGAACAGTCAAAATCACACCCAAAAAGGATTAATCAGGTATTTACTAGAACAATCTTTGAATTGAGGGAGTACCAATTAGGTGGGAAGGCAGATGGGTATAAGATGTATGTAGAGTTTGACCTGTAGTGGAGGTAAAACAGCCAAGAATGACACGAATGAGTTTCAGGATGATGAGAACTACACATGTTTGATTGACAATACAGAGTCAAGGATGTTGGAAAATGATGCAAGGACAAGAGAGATGGTGGCTATTTGATAACATGAGAATGAGGGATGCTGATGATAGAAGTACTGCTTTCCACTGAGATTGGGAAGCAAGGGGTCAAAAGTGAAGAAGATGAACTTAATCCTATGTCAGCACTGTGAATACACTTGCAGTGCTCACCAAGCTGAAAAGCACTGGACATGCTTATAGGTCTAGATCTCAGTGAGTAGACCAGAACTCACTATCCTTCTGCCTCTGCTTCCTGGGTACCCAGCTATAAGTGTTTTGAACATCTGAAATATAAGACAGACAGTTTCAGCTGAGAGTAAGAACCAAGGGTTAATGAAAAAGACTTGAAGAGAATGGTAGAGGCATGTGGTATGGCTGATACTAAAGGGGAATGTGCCTAGGAAGAAGCAGGGTGGTGTTGGAAACCTTCTTGGCTTTCAAAAATGCTGAAGGAAATCATAAACACGTGTGGGTATCATTCTGCTCAGTTTGTGATGCATAAGTCAACTTCCATTGTATTAAAATTGTTTCTTAGACTGCAGTGATGGCAGGGACCATATCTCATGATACATGAAGACTCTTCAGCATTCACAGAAAGGTGGATTCCTATTTGTTATTCAATATTATCTCTATTGACGTGAAATTTGCAGAGTCATAGGGTAGGAGACATGAAATACTGTTAGGAAGCAGAACATTTTGTTGGATTCTTTTTCGCTCAAGTGAATTAAATGGCAGTACCTTGGAGAACACTAAAAGTAGAACAGTCAATATTTTAGGATGATTCTCCCAGGACTGACGCTTGTCTGTGTGAACAGGTGTATCTGAAAAGACCAATTTGCTGCCAATAGTCACTTAACCACTGCAGACTCCAGCTTAGTGATTTAAGGCCAGGCAGAGCACCTGGCATTGTTCACGGTGCTCTTTCTCTACACTGACAATCTGAACGAGTCCTAGGCAGGGTTTTCAGGGAGAAAGGGAATTGGAAAAAGACATAAAAGGGATGATGAAGATGGATAAGCTGAGGCCTGCTGCCTATGGACAGCTGTTGATTGACACATGACTATATATTGTATGGACAATATTGAAGTAAAGTAAGAAACCCCTAAGTGCCATCTTAACCTTCTAATTCTATGATCACCCATCATCTTCCTGAGACTTGATGTGTTTGTTTTTAAAAAGGAAAACCTACTCCTGTCCAGATGATTTTTAAATAACTATTTTGTATCATTTTTGCCATGATATATATGAATTCATCATTATCATCAGAGGCTCCAGAAAAAATATCTTTACCTAAAGAAACCTTCAGTTGCATCCATGAAAGTCCTATGTTTTTTCCTTGCTGACTTTACCTTTGCCCTGATTTTCGTATTTTTACATGTATCCATCTTTTTTCCATTAATGTCTTCAGAATTTTATGTGTGGAAAATCCTTATGTAGAAGTTGATATTTAAAGATAATTCAGAATTTGCTTATTCAGGTATCTGTGGACATGTATTTCTTCTAGTCCCCACTAAATTCCAGATATGGGGCTATTTGCCAGTGTAATTCAGCATATATTTTATGAATTGGTACTATAGGCCAATATCCATTTTAGGTAGAGAAAGAACAGTATAGGTGTGATTGTGTTCCAAGAATTTTTAAATTATTAAAATAAAGTAATAATAGAAACACAGAAGATTAATTGATTCTGTCATTTGATATGGTTTAGACATGATTTGACACACACATTTTCATGGAATGAATGTTTGATATTCTATGTAGTTGCTTTGAGATAGTGGACCATCTAAGAGGTAGGATATTGGAGAAGGTAATTCAGTCCAGAAGGTTCCACATTCATAAATGTATGACTATTGTTTGGAGTGGGTCGGGTCTCTTAGGAATGAACTGTTCAGTGTTTGTGGTATAGTGGTGAGCATAATTGCCTTCCAATAATGGCTAGTTTCTGCAAGAGTGGGAGTTCCCCAGGTCCTCCCTGATCCCTTCCTACTTTGTTCACGCAGGTGCCATGAGGCATCTGAACACCGCTAGTGTGTTTGAATGCCCACTCTTTCTGCCTAATTTTTTCTCCATCTAATGGCTGTTCTTGTTTACAAGTGAAGCTGGATTTAAGACTAGGAACTGCTTCTTGTTATATGTGGGAACACGTCCAAATGATCTGGCCTAATAATCAAATTATATGTCACATGGTGGCAGCAAAGATTGTAAATGGTATATGTAAGGAAACCTGAAGAAATCCCCCCCACAGTTTCTAGATGCTCAGTTCCCTCTCAACAACTGATGAAAGTAATTGTTTTCAAATGGCAAGTTGCTTATCAAACTGTATTTGAAACATCCTTTTCCCATGTAATTGGCCTTATAGGATCCAGAGCTTCAGGACAGGAATTGATGTGAGTTATCATTTTCTTATGAGAGGATGGGTGAAGAGTTGCTCTTTATGTATTTTATAGATGCTGACATGTGCAAAAATCTTAGATGTATCCCATGAAACTCAAGCTCTGAACTAAAATTACAATTCAATGCCTTTGCCTTTGAGCCCACAGAATGCACTGGTTGTTCCTGCAGGCTTGAATGAGCAACGTTAAGTCAAAAGAGTGCTGAGGAGAGCAACACTTTAAATGTTGTCTTCATGTCTTGGCTCATGGATCACTTAGTATGGGTCCTTTCATAAAATCCAATCTGAGAGGAACATGGACAAAACACATAGCCAAGTTTTATAATTTATTTGTATTAAATCAAAGACATGGGCATATACATTGATACAGGTCCATATCTAATAATGAGAAAAGAGTAATTAAATTTTTGTGGTTCCAAAATTGGATTTTTCTCAAACCAAATAAATCTCCCCTTTTTTTTTTGGTTTCCTGATGATGCCACTTTTAACAGAGAAAGCCAGCAGCAAGAAGTGAAGCCATTGAATTCTGAATAGCTTTTCTCAGAATTTATTGTCCAATTTATGCATTAGAAAATCTGAATTGTAAAAGGAGTGATGTATGTCTCAAGCCTGGCCTCATATGAGACTGTTCATTTCAGAAACTTATTAGAATTCCTTAGGCAATTGTTCCATGAGGAGAAAGGCAGTGGTGGTCCAGCATTTCATAAGTCTGCAATGGTATTAAGTGCGATTGATCTGAGTTAATATGCCTGCCTTTTGCTTTGATAGTTTATTACTATGATTCACAGGTAGCAGCAGGTAGGAGCTCCTGGTTTCCAGGGACTATGCTAGAAAATGTATTACAAGACATTAAATATATTGCAAATCCCTGGGATGATTTACACAGCAGTGTTTGTCTTTGGTTTGGTAAATTTTTTATCTTGACACTAATGTCAGTGAACAAATACATAAAACAATGCTCAGTAAACATTTTGGGTGAAAGAGTATATGAGCAAGTTTCTGGTGTAGGATCAAAGAAGATAAGGAAGGGTTGGGGTCAACAGTGAAGCCTTATGATAATATCTGAGACCACTTGTCAAGGACAGTTAGGTTGGTGGGTTAGGCAGGGCTGCACTCAACAACTTGAGACTCCAACTTTGATATACTGTTTTCAGTGTCTCACCTGCTAACCATGTCTAAGTTGGGAGAACCTGTTGCATTAGCCTAATGAGATTTCCTTAGCAGCATTGGTACTAAAGAGATGACAGTGACAAAGCATGACTGATGAGGTCACATTTGTTTCTCACATTTCCACATTAGATGCTTACCTCTCAAAGTGATATTCTGCAGCAGAACCTTTAAGGAGTAGGATCTATTGTGGGTAGGCTGTGGCTCACCATTGTTACAAACTGATTAAAGTCTATCTCAAGAGACTGTCTTAGTTCTCTTAAAACCTGACTGAGTCATTCAGAGGTAAGTTGGGTCCCATGGGATTAGATTAGTTAGGAAAAGACTCATAAAACAGATCAGTCTCTCATCGGTCTGTCTGTCTGCACAGGTGTTCCTCTGTTGCACAGTTGTTTCTCTGTGCATGTTTTGCTTCTTTCTATTTCCCCATCATGAGTAGGTACAGCAGGAGTCCCTTGCTGGAAGCTGTCCAGATGTGGCTGCCTGATCTTGGATAGCCATGATACAAAAGAAACTTTTATTCTTTAAAAGTTTCATACCCAGTTTCAGTCATTTTATTTAAACAACAAGAAAAGGTCTAAGGTAATAAGTTACAGTGATGAATTAAATTTAGAACTGGGACCTTGTTGGATTAGATCTCAGTGCCTTACTATAGTTTAGGAAAACCTTGGCAAAATGTTCTGCCTATGCATGACTGTTTGAGGTTAGTTCTACCTGTTGATGTGTACAACGCTATTTTCTATGGGCTGAAAACTATGAAGTCAATATGAATTAAGTGTACTTTGGGATGGTATCTAAGGATATAATAATAATGTTACCTGGTGTGTATCCCCCGCAGTGCTGTTCTTTCCCACATATTGTCTATTTAAATGTGGCATCTTTGTACTCATATATAAATAGTCCACCAATGACTGGCGAGTTTGAATAATATAAACAAGGTGAAAGCCTTTGGAAGCTGACTTTAGGGATGGAATTAAAGTAAACTGCACAGGTTTGCTAAGTAAGGTATACCCTGGCCTTGCTGGCAAACAGTTCTTTGTCTCTATATTAATATTGTTCTCATTTCTGTGGCCAAGTATCTAACTAGAAATAAGTTATTGGAAAGAGTGGCATTTGAGAGGCTCACAGTTTGAAGGGACTTGGTCTATCCTTATGGGAGAGACATGGCTATAGGAATTTGAGACAGCTAGACAAATTGCATCTATGAAACTGATGAATGCTTGCTTACTCGTTTTTACTGTCAAGGACCCCAGTCCATGGGTTAGGTCTTCCTTCTTCCACAGTAGGTCTTCTCAATAAATTCTGTCTAGAAACACACCCAAAATTGTCACCATAGCACCCTAAGAATTTAATCTGATTTCATTTGCAGTGATTACTATTCACCACCTCCTGTTTCTAATCTGTTTTCACATGGTCACTGATGTAGTTTCCATGACGATAAAAGTAAATAAAAGATGGTTTAACCTGAGCAAATATTTTTTCTGGATTTATTTCTATCATAACATCACCATTTCTCCAAGCCAAGGTGTTCTGCATTTGACATTTTGTGCTGACATATACATTCATTATTTAAATCTTATTTGAGAGCTCACAATGTGTCAGACACTGTTTTAGGTACTTCATCCAATCAGGAATGAAACTGACAGATATCTGTAACTTCATGGGTTTTAAATTCTCGCTTCCAAGATAGAAAAGCAAACGACTGTGGTCTGTGCCATGCAGCTCCATACCCAAATAGCGCAGGAAAGAGCTACCCTCCCAGGAGTGTGGACAAGCCTGTGATCATGGGATAAGGCCAGTACCTCTGCTCAGAGGGACCTGCCCAGAACCTCTAGGACACAGGGACCTACAAGCAGCCTTCCAATCGCCTTCTGGAGCCGGGGACCCCAGTCTGTGACCGGGGACCCCAGTCTGTGGCACAGAGTTCCATAACCAAATAGCACAGGGAAAAGGCTGGCATCCAGGGAGCATGGACAAGCCTGTGAGTGGAGGTAAGACAGGTGCCAATGCTCAGTGGGACATGCCCAGAATCTGCAGAACACTGGGACAGAGGAACAGCCTGGGACAGCAGAATTCCACTTTACGTCTGAGGTCTGTGCTGTGCGGCTCCATACCCAAATAGCTCAGGGAAAGAGCTACCTTTCCAAGAGTGTGGACAAGCCTATGATCAGGGGTAAGGTCAGCACCTCTGCTCAGAGAGACCCACCCAGAATCCTCAGGACACAGGGACTGGGAAGTGGCCTTCTGATTTCCTTCTGAGGCCGGGGAGCTAATCACATGACACAGGGCTCCATACTCAGTGCCAGGAGAGAGCTGGTCTCCCAGGAGTGCTGACACACTTTTGAGCACAGGAAGACCACCACTTCTGTTCAAGTTCCTAAATCAAGAGGGACCCTCACAGAGCCAAAAGGACACAGGAGCCAAGGAACAGGTGGGAACAGAATCCTTCTGGTTTTTGTCTTCACCCCAGAGCAGACCCTGTACCACAGCTCTCCAAACCCAAATTCCTCTCAGAGAGAGCTGGTCTCCAAGGAGTATTGATGAAAAGGCTTGCAGGAGGGACAAGCCACAGTCAGAGCAAGACCAGCTAACACCAGAGATAACCAGATGGTGAAAGGCAAGGGCAAAAACATAAGGAACAGAAACCAAGGCAACTTGGCACCATCAGAACCCAGCTCTCCCACCACAGCAAGCCCTGGAACCCCAACATACCATAAAAGGAAGACTCAGATTTAAAATCACTTCTCATGATGATGATAGAAGACTTTAAGAATGAAATAAATAACTCCCTCAAAGAAATACAAGAGAACACAGGTTAAAAAAAAACAAAACTAGAAGCCCTTAAAAAGGAAATTCAGAAAAAAAACAAAAAACAAAAAACAAAAACAATCAAACAGGCAAAGGAAAAGAACAAACAATTCAGGATCTAAAAATGGAAATAGAAACAATAAATAAATCACAATGGGAGACAACACTGGAGATAGAAACCCTAGGAAAGGAAAGAGATCAGAAGACATAGATGCAAGCATCACCAAGAGAAAACAAGAGATAGAAGAGAAAATCTCAGGTGCAGAAGATACCATAGAAAACATTGACACAACAGTCAAAGAAAATGCAAAATACAATAAGCTCCTCACCTAAAACATCCAGGAAATTCAGGACACAATAAAAAGACAGAACCTGAGGATAATAGGTATAGAAGAGAGTGAAGATTCCCAATTTAAAGGGCCAGTAAATATCTTCAACAAAATTATAGAAGAAAACTTACCTAACCTAAAGAAAGAGATGAACATAAATATACAAGAAGCCTACAAAACTCCAAATAGATTGGACCAGAGAAGAAATTCCTACTGTTACATAATAGTCAAAACACCAAATGTACAAAAGAAGAAAAGAATATTAAAAGCAGGAAGGGAAAAAGGGAAAGTAACATATAAAGGCAGATGTATCAGAATTACACAGACTTCTCACCAGAGACTATGAAAGCTAGAAGATCCTGGACGGATCTCATATAGACCCTAAGAGAACACAAATGCCAGCCCAGGCTTCTTTCTATACCAAGAAAAACTTTCAATTACCATAGATGGTGAAACCAAGATATTGCATGAAAAAAACAAATTTACACAATATCTTTCAATAAACCCATCCTTACAAAGGATAATAGATGGAAAACGCCAACACAAGGAGGGAAATTACACTCTAGAAAAAGCAAGAAAGTAATCTTTCAACAAACCCAAGAGAAGATAGTCACACAAATATAAAAATAACATCAAAAATAACAGGAAGCAACAATCACTAGTCCTTAATATCACTTAACATCAATGGACTCAATTCCCCAATAAAAAAGACATAGACTAACAGACTGGATACATAACCACGACCCAGCATTTTGCTGCACCCAGGAAACATACCTCTGTGTTAAAGACAAACACTACCTCAGTGTAAAGGGTGGGAAAACAATTTTCCAGGCAAACAGGCCCAAGAAACAGGTATGAGTAACAATCCTAATATTGGATAAAATCAACTTTCAGCCAGAAGTCATCAAAAATGATAAGGAAGGACACTTCATCCTCATCAATGGAAAAATCTACCAAGAACAACTCTCAGTTCTGAACACCTATGCTCCAAATGCAAGGGCACCCACATTCATAAAAGAAACTTTACTAAATCTCAAAGCACACATTGCACATCACAAAATAATAGTGGGAGAGTTCAACACCCCTTTCTCATCAATGGACAGATTGGAAACAAAAACTAAACAGAGACACAGTGAAACTATGAGAAGTAATGGACCAAATGGATTTAACAGATATCTATAGAACATTTCATCCTAAATCAAAGAATATACCTTTTTCTCTGTACCTCATGGTACCTTCTCCAAAATTCACCTTATAATTGGTCACAAAACAAATCTCAACAGATAGAAGAAGAATGAAATAATCCCAAGTCTCCTATCAGTGCACTACGGAAAAAGGCTGTAAATAAAACAATAAAACAACAATAAAAACAACAGAAAGTCCACATACACATGGAAGCTGAACCATGCTCTACTCAATGATAACTTGGTCAAGGAAGAAATAAAGAAATTAAAGATGTCCTAGAATTTAATGAAAATGAAAGTACAACATATCCAATCTTATGGGACACAATGAATTCAGTGTTAAGAGGAAAACTTATAGCTCTGTGTGCCTTCTAAAAGAAACTTGAGAGAGCATACACTAGCAGCTTAACAGCACACCTGTAAGCTCCAGAACAAAAAGAAGCTAATACATCCAAGACAAGTAGAAGGCAAGAAATAATCAAACTAAGGGCTGAAATCAACCAAGTAGAAACTAAAAGAACTATGCAAGGAATCAATAAAACCAGAAACTGGTTCTTTGAGAAAATCAAGAAGATAGATAAACCCTTAGCCAGACTAACCAGAGGGCACAGAGACAGTATCCAAATTAACAAAATTCAAAATGGAAAGGAAGATATAACAACAGAATCTGAGGAAATTAAAAAAATCATCCGATCCTACTATAAAAATTTATACTCAACAAAATTGGAAAATCTGGAAGAAATGGACAATTTTCTAGACAGACACCAAATATCAAAGTTAAGTCAGGGTCAGATAAACCATTTAAGAGTCCCATAACCACTAAAGAAATAGAAGCAATCCTTAAATGTCTCCCAATCAAAAAGAGCCCAGGACCAGATGGGTTTAGTGCAGAATTCTATTGGACCTTCAAAGAAGACCTAATACCAATACTCTTCAAACTATTCTACAAAATAGAAACAGAAGGAACACTACCCAATTCATTCCATGAGGCCACAGTAGCACTGATACCAAAAACCTCACTAAGACCCAACAAAGAAAGAAAACTTCAGACCAATTTCCCTTATGAATATCAATGCAAAAATACTCAATAAAATTCTCGCAAACTGAATTCAAGAACACATCAAAACAATCATTCCCCATGATCAAGCAGTCTTCATCCCAGGGATGCATGGTGTTTCAGTACCCAGAAATCTATTAATGTAATCCACTACATAAACAAACTCAAAGAAAAAAAACACATGGTCATTTCATTAGATGCTGAAAAATCATTTGACAAAATTCAACATCCCTTCAGGATAAAAGTCTTGGAAAGATCAGGAATTCAAGGCCCCTACCTAAACATAGTAAAAGCAATATACAGCAAACCAGTAGCCAACATCAAACTAAATGGAGAGATACTTGAAGCATTCCCAGTAAAATCAGGGACTAGACAAGGCTGTCCAATCTCTTCCTATCTATTCAATATAGTACTTGAAGTTCTAGTTAGAGCAATCAGACAACAAAAGAAGGTCAAAGGGATACAAATTGGAAAGGAAGAAATCAAAATATCACTATTTGCAGATGATATGATCGTATACTTAAGTGACCCAAAAAACTCCACCAGAGAACTGCTACAGCTGATAAATAACTTCAGCAAAGTTGAGCATATAAAATTAACTCAGACAAATCAGTAGCCTTCTTATACTAGAAGGATAAACAGGCTGAGAAAATAATTAGGGAAATGACACCCTTCATATTAGTCACAAACCTTATAGTGTATCTTGGTGTGACTGTAAGCAAACAATTGAAAGATCTGTATGACAAGAACTTCAAGTCTCTGATGAAAGAAATCGAAGAAGACCTCAGAAGATGGAAAGATCTCCCATGGTCATGGATTGGCAGGATTAATATCGTTACAATGGCCATTTTGCCAAAAGCAATCTACAGATTCAATAGAATCCCCAACAAAATTCCAACTCAATTCTTCATGGACTTAGAGCATTTCTCAAATTCATATGGAATAACAAAAAACCCAGGATAGCAAAATCTATTCTCAAAAATAAAAGGACTTCTGGGGGAATCAGCATCCCTGACCTCAAGCTGTACTACAGATCAGTAGTGACAAAAACTGCATGGTTTTCGTACAGTGACAGGCAGGTAGATCAATGGAATCGAACTGAAGACCCAGAATTGAACTCACATACCTATGGTTACTTGATCTTTGACAAAGGAGCTAAAACCATCCAGTGGAAAGAAGACAGCATTTTCAACAAATGGTGCTTGCTCAACTAGCGGTTAACATGTAGTAATGCAAATTGATCCATTCCTATGTCCCTGTACAAAGCTCAAGTCCAAGTGGATCAAGGACCTCCACATAAAACCAGATACACTGAATCTAATAGAAGAGAAAGTGGGGAAAAGTCTCAAGTACATGGGCATAGGGGAAAACTTCCTGAACAGAACACCAATGGCTTATGCTCTAAGATCAAGGACCGACAAATGGGATCTAATAAAATTGCAAAGCCTCTGTAAGGCAAAGGACACTGTCAATAGGGCGAAACAGCAACCAACAGATTAGGAAAAGATCTTTCCAATCCTACATCCTATAGGGGCTAATATCCAATATATACAAAGAACTCAAGAAGTTAGACCCAAGAGAACCAAGTAACCCTATCAAAAAATGGGGAACAGACCTAAACAAAGAATTCTCAATTGAGGATACCCAAATGGTTGAGAAGCACCTAAAGAAATGTTCAACATCCTTAGTCATCAGGGAAATGCAAATCAAAACAACCCTGAGATTCCACCTCACACCAGTCAGAATGGCTAAGTTCAGAAACTCAGGTGACAGCAGATGCTGGCAAGGACGTGGAGAAAGAGGAAAACTCCTCCATTGCTGGTGGGATTGCAAGCTGGTACAACCACTCTAGAAATCAGTTTGGCAGGCCCTTAGAAAAATGCACATAATACTACCTGAGGACCCAGCTATTCCACTCCTGGGCATATACCCAGGAGATGCTCCAACATGTAATATAGACACATGCTCCACTATGTTTATAGCAGCCATATTTATAATAGCCAGAAGCTGGAAACAACCCAGATGTTTCTCAATAGAGGAATGAATACAGAAAATGTGATACATTTACACAATGAAATACTACTCAGCTACTAAGAGCAATGACTTCATGAAATTCATAGGCAAATGGATGGAACTTGAAAATATCACCGTGAGTAAGGTAACTCAGTCGCAAAAGAACAAACATGGTATGTACTCACTGATAAGTGGATATTAGCCCAAAAGTTCAGAACATCCAAGATTTAATTCACAGCCACTGTTGAACTGAGTGTGGGGTCCCAGATGGAGGAGTTGATGAAGGGACTGAAGGAACCGAGGGAGTTTGCAGCCCCATGGGGTGGGAGCAACAGTGTCAACTGGTCAGGCCCCTCCAGTGCTCCCAGAGACTGGACCACCAACCAAACAATGAATATGGAGGGGCCCATGGTGCTGGCTGTATATGTGGTTAAGGAGAGTCTTGTTGACCATCAGTGGGAGGAGGAGCTCTTGGATCTGAGAGTGTTAGATGCCCCAGTATAGGGGAATGCCAGGGAGGGAAGAAGGGAGTGGGTTGGTGAGCAGGGGGTGGGGTAGGGGGGGGATACCCTCATAGAGGCAGGGATGGATGATGGGATGGAGATTTCCTAAGGGGAGACTTGTAAAGGGGAAACATTTGAAATGTAAACAAAGTATTAAAAAATATAGATAAGGCAAAAAGAAACACTGAACTTGGTGAGTCTTGAGGAGCTGGTGATTGTTCTGGATGAGAGAAAAGGGAATGTAAGGAACACTAATGTGTCTTGATTAGTGTTGGTCATTTGAAACAGCTCAACCAGCTAAAGTTATACTAAAAACATAGTTGGTACAATGATGATAACTGCACAATGACAGCTGAGCAATCTAGGTGCCTGGTGTAGGAGACTTGAGGGAATGTCTCTACCTATGAAGTCATAGCTACAATTTCTGATACAATTTGGACCAATAACCATGACCTCATCACACTCTTGAGAAAACAAAATATATAATCCAACTTTTCTTAGTACAGAGTAACTTTGTATAGGTTTAGCCACACGAGCTAGGCACCTTAGTGGCATCTAGTCTTTGACCATTCTTTACTCAAGAGCAATTAGGGGACAGCACTCCGGGTTCTAGGGAGAGTCCAAGATTTCCTTTTGTACATCTGCAATGCTTTTCTTCCCCCAGCACTCTGGGTTTCTTCTGAGTAGCTAAGGTCTAGGAGAATATTAGCAGTTGCTGTTAGGAATTAGTGATGTCTGCATAGGGCTGCATTAACTCAAAGTGATGATGCAGATGAGCTGTCTCTCAGGCCACCATTTGCCTGAGGCTTTAAATACAGATGGTAACAGGAAGGAAGCCTTTGTGAAGGTGATTCAGAGGCTGGACCATTCAAAAGAAGTTTCTAGTGCAGGCAACGCCTATTCCCAGGCGAGAGTAGTTTCCCTTTCTGTTTCCAGCTTTCATTACTTTTCTGTTTTATCTTTCAAGACTTCTCCTCTCCAGCCTTCACCCAACACTTTGGCCTTCAACTAGCATCAACTATTTATCTGCTGAACCATGAAATCGGGATAAAAGCCAGAGCTGCCAAGAGAGTCATAATAGGGTCACTGTCTTGTTGAGGCTGGCCTAGCATTTAAGTGTTTTGTTTTTTCTTCTCCCCTAGAAACTTTCCTACTAAACTTGGCCTTCTTGTCAGCAGTTTGGGTTAGCTGACAGCAGTTGTCAAATGCTGAAAAGCCTCTGAAGAATGCTGACACAGGCCCCTCTGTCCAGGGCCCTGGCAACACTTAGTGTTAAGCAGGTGAAACTGATTGTTAATTATTCATATTCTTTTGTAAATAAAGGATTTTTGTGAGTAAATTTACACATGCTTGTATATGCATATATAGTCTTTTTAATTTGGACCTCTGCTGGGGTGCCATATTAAAGCAGTTCAGGATAAAATAGGGAGACATTGTTGAGAGATATGTAGCATGGTATAGTGGAATGCAGAGGGATTAGAGTCTAGCAAAGGCTGGCTTCAAAGCAGATCACATATTCTCTCTTTTTTCTTTTACATATTTGTTTGGAAATTATAAAAAATATACTTATTAATATTAAACCATATTCCTTGTTTCTAAAACCCAACATTAGAATAGTTCCTATCTTACAGCTTCTTAAGAATGTAAAATTAGAGACAATGTTGGTAACAGGAAGCCCACAGACTCATTCAAGGTAAGGAAACCACAGCTGATATGCTTGCAAACAGCATACCCAAGACTATTTTCACAGAATCAATTCTGACCACTCTGTTATTTCTGCTCAAACTGCTGGTCAATAAAAATAACACTTGTAAAGAACACAGGTTAAGACTGGAGAATTGGCTCAGTTGGTTAAATGCTCTGCTGGCAAGCAAAAGGACCTATGTTTGATCCCCTGGAACACAGGAGAAAAATGAGTGAAGCAGCACTTAACTGTAATCCCATTGTTAAAGAGATGAAGACAGGAGAATCAACAAATTCTCTGGCCAACCAGTATAGCTGCTTAGGGGACATCCAGGCTCAGTGAGAGACCCTGTTTCATAAAGGAATGTGGGAAGAGCTTGATGAAGGTGCCCAGCATTTACCTCTTGCTTTCACCCATACATGCACATATATATACATACCTACATGCCCATGTGCAAAGATACATGCATGCACACACAAAAGAACATAGTAAAAATACTATGTGGATGTCAAAAGAAAATGCATTTTCTATTCATTCTAACCATAGGAAATGTGTTCCAGTAGACTGGAAAAATGCAGGAAGTAGCCGCAACTGTTTAGATTTTTAAGTGGTGTGCCAGAGGTTGAGGATGCTACATGGCACATCAAGCTCTAACTTCAGAAGCCACTGTACTGGCTGGTTTTGTGTGTCAACTTGACTTACAGAGAAG
This sequence comes from Rhynchomys soricoides, assembly GCA_019843965.1. NCBI lineage: Eukaryota > Metazoa > Chordata > Mammalia > Rodentia > Muridae > Rhynchomys > Rhynchomys soricoides. The sequence goes on from JADRCH010000175.1 coordinate 8,201,709, forward strand.
GGAGCCTCCCTTGAGGAAATGCCTCCATGTGATCCAGCTGTAAAACATTTTCTCAATTAGTGATCAAGGGGGAAGGGCCCAGTCCATTGTGGGCGGTGCCATCCCTGGGCTGGTGGTCCTGGGTTCTATAAAAAAACAAGCTGAACAAGCCAGGGGAAGAAATCCAGTAATCAGCATCCTTCCATGGCCTCTGCATCAGGTTCTGCTTCCAGGTTCCTACCCTGTGTGAATCTCTGTCCTGACTTCCTTTGGTAATGAACAGCAATGTGGAAGTGTAAGCTGAACAAACCCTTTCCTTCACAACTTGCTTCTTGGTCATGATGTTTTATGTATGAATAGAAACTTGGCTAAGACAGCTACCATCTTTGTAAGAAAAACACATAGGACTGTTGAAAAGAAGAGGCAATGTGATCCCAGAGATCAGAGTCATGCAACCACAAACTCCAGAGTGCCAATATGCACTAAAAAGGCAAGAGTCCCTTTTTGCTCACAACTTGATGTTGCTCCTTACATAAATGTCAGGCCTCTGGAACTGAGCAAGAACAAATTTCTGCTGTTGATGACAACAAATCTGGTAAGTTCTGCTGGCACTTTGATAATAAACCAACACCCAAATCTTTGAAACAATGAACATGAAGCATATTGTATGCTGCTTGGGATGTAAATCACTTGCCATCATTGGCAAGTGGGAAGGAAGAGGATATCAACCAACAACTTTAAAAACAAATCTCTATTGTTTTATACTCAACAGCAGTGGAGAAGCACAATTGAAACTCTGAGTCTCTGTATATTAATGCAAACAGTTTTGAGACACATGGGATACTTACCCCCAAGTTAGTCATTGGCTATCAAACACATGAATAAGTTGCACTACAACACACTGCAGTCTGTGATGGAGAGGCATAGGAACACTGTGGGCTCCATGCAGAAGAGAAACATGTTTTTGTCAGGATGGGGAAGCCACATGGTCAGGCTTTATAGAGAAACCTAGGCCTCAGCTGAGAACTTGGCTTGTCAGAAAGATTTTTCTGGCAGAGGTGCAAGATGTGCTTCCTCCACCCTCAATACATAAGCTCTACAGCCCAGATGTTCTGCCTGCTTATATTTGTCTTTTCCCTCCTTTCCATGCTCTGGTGTGTCTATGTAAGAGACATTGTAACTGCTTGCTGGACTGAGATAAATATTAGACAAAGAAGTGTGCCCAACTCACACATGAGGGCCAGGTGTTCTGGAAAGATAAGCTCAGAATGAGTACCAGAGGAGTGGTAGGGATTGAGGGCTTAAAGTTTCCACAAGCCACGTGGGACCTTATTTAGCACTCCAATTGTTATTTCTTCCTGTGGATCCATTGTCCCTACCCCTGAGGTCTTGCACACCCCTCTTGCCATCCTCTGACATCCTTCAATTCATCATCCTGACTCTTGTTCTGGACAATGGAATCAAGCAGGAGAGGCAGGGACAATTCCCCTTTTGTCTGCCACACACTGTGCTATTCTTTGAAAATGTACTCTGATGTAGACATCACCATAGCCCTCTGGGAAAATATCACAAGTTCCAGTTTCAAAATAGGAAACACTCTCATTAGGCAAAGTTACTTTCCTTGTCCCTCAAAGATGCATTCTTTTTCCTTCTCCAATTCTAACCCCAGAAATTGCTTGCTTCTCATTTGGGCTTTCACTGTACCAACCTGCTTCCTATCCTTCTGGATTATGCTTAATTCAGGTGGTCTCAATTGGGGGCAGTTTTGTTCCTAGTAGGAAAACGGCAGTATCTGTGATCATTGTTTATCCCAGCTGGTATTGTCAGAGGATGGGGCTGTAGATGTTGTGGAATACTTAGGAATGCATAGGGCAGCTTTTCTCCTCTCACCTGAGAATGTTCTGGTTTAAATTGTCAGTAGTGCTGAGGTTGAGACACCCACCACACTAAGATATATTATTGACATTTTCTAGACTCTGAGATGACTCCCCTGTAGCATGTAGTTTTTACTACTCTAGTTTAAGCTCCAGGCAGACCATGCTACCAGCCTTACCCAGGTTCCATCAGATCCGCAGACGAAACACACACACACACACACACACACACACACACACACACACACATTAGTATATTTTCAACCTGCCTTATTGGCTTAATTGCTGGGCACTACTAATCTCCCGTGGCTAGCTAGCTTGCCCTTCCCAATACTCTTTAGCTCAGCACCTATCAATCGGCCCTCAGCTTCAGTTGCTCAGTTACCTTTAGTCCCAGCCCAAGACTCTAATCTCCTGCCTGGAGAAGCTGCCTATGGCTGCTCTGTCTGAGATCTCTCTGGCTGGTCACATTTTCTTCCTCTGAAGCATGGCGAAAAATCCTTTCGTCCCTTGTTTCTCCTCGATTCACCTGAGGGGACCTGGAAGTCCCACCTCTTTCCTTCTGCTCGACAATTGGCCCCTAGCAACTTTACTGATAGATCAAGAACCAATAGGGGAAAAAGACCTTAGCATCAGAACCATCTCCTACCCCCATTCACCCCCATTCGTTTTCCAGTTGAGGGATCACTGCCCTAGGAAACATTTCTCAATTCCTCTTGGATGTTTCAAGTGTTCCACCTCTGTGCTACCCAACACTACAAACCTAGCACGGTGGTAGGTATTCTTTCTATACTGTTCCATTATACATATAAATCCACAGCGCCCACCGGGGAAGGACTGTATTTCTTTTATGACTGTGTTTCTAAAAGCTAATGTGGAACCCAGCATTTGGTTAGTATATGCATCAGATGAATGGCATGGTGACTTAGGACAGGTACATGCTGTGAAAACAAAATGGGGAGCACTGAGACAGCTGAACCTGGAATGCAGTGATTGATATGAAAAAAGCTCGGTGGTTCTAAGTGCTGCAGACACCCAGACACTGCTGGCTTTGCTGCTGTTCTAAACCTACAGAGTTTCAGAGAAAAAGAAAGTGCAGTCAAATCCACTGAGTGTAGATCTTTTCTGTCTTAACCTCCCACTTTTTACCCATATTACAATCATTAAAGAATAACAATTTGAATTGAAGAGAGAGAGAGAGAGAGAGGAGGGAGGAAGGTGGGGGGGTAGAGGGGTAGGGAGGAGAGAGGGATGGAGGGAAGGTGGGTTGTTATTGCCCTACCAACTCTCAGAGTCAGTGGAGGAGCAGTGTTGCTGTGAAGACAATGATTCAGGAAATTCTGCACGTCCCTGTCCTTGCCTCTGTCACAGGGACTCAGGTGGCAGTAGCACTTGTTCAAGATGACAGAAGAGTTGGCTGAAAGCAGGAGGCATTGAACCACTTGACATGCTGTTTCTTTTAAGGAACATCCAGGACAGCCCACAAAGCCCCTGGCTGCCTATGACACTCAGAATTAGTGGCAGTAGCAGAGCATGGAGGGACACTTATCACTGCTTGTTTTTTTTTCACAGTCTTGGGGTTTGGAGTAGCACAGACAGAGAGAATAAAGTGAATTCTACATTGTGAGTTAAACACAAGAGATCCTGTCAATGAAGAAATGGGTTTGGATAAAAATCAATACCCAGAACCACACGAATGGGCTACATAACAATATGATATGTTAAATGTGAGAATCTTTAGTTATTTTGTGTATTTTAAGGCTCACTTGTTTGTAGTTGTTATATTATTAGGTTATTGTACCATTATTTTTATTTATTTATGTGTGTGTGTGTGTGTGTGTGAGTGATATGTTCCAATTGAAGTCATGTTCAGAGACCAGAGGAGTATATTGGTGAGTTTTTCTATCACATATTTTGTGAGGACAGAGTGTCTTACTAGACTTGAAGTTTGCTATTTTAGTCCTAGGTTGACCTGCAAATCCCCAAGAGCCACCTATCTCTGTGCTCCCAACATTGGGGTTATAAATATAAATGAGCATGGCAAGCCTTTTATATGGGTAATGGTAGATTTGGTTTTCTTGGTTTCCCAGCAAACACTCTTGCTCACTGAGTCACCTCCCTAACCCTCGTAAACTGATTATGAAAACTCCTCAATTACTGCCAGAGCAGCTTGATAGCAAAAGAGAATGACAGTGGGCATGTTTGCTCCCGCAGTATTTCTTCTGATTTTTGGTATCCTTATTTATCCCAGCCTTTGAGGAGGGAAAACATCATGCTTAGCAAAATTATACTGGTCTAGATAAAGCCCTTTGACCATGGGTCTTGTTGAAGCAGGCACCTTCCAAAAGTCCTGAGAACTTAGTAAATGGGCAATGAGAGTCTTAGTTTCTTCCACTATACATAATGCTAATCAGTGTTGTCTAGAAAGTACAAAGTGCCCCTTTCCTGTACAGTGGACTGTCTTTGTTGATGAGCAATCCTTACGTCATTTACTGTGGACTTTTGTCTCACTCTTGTAGCATCTAGAGTAGAGTCCGACTAGAGTGTGGACTAGATAGAGACACTTCTGCACAGGAGTGAAAGGAAGAGTTTGAAGTTCTAATAACAGCATTGTATTTTGTTTTTCCACCCTTTCTTCTGCTAAGTATATTCTTAAAGGATTGTTCTCTCTCTCTCAAAGTTATAAAAGCATTTCATTTTATATGGTTATTGTTAATATACTGGAAATTTTTTGGAAGGAATGATGCTAGAATTTATTTTTATCCTTGGTCATATAGCTAATAAATTATTTTAGCTAGTCTATATGGTCTATCTTTGCTTGGAGGTTCTTTTATTAGAAAAACAATAAAATATGAGCTTTGGGAGCCCTTCCTTACAAATGATCCTTTCATGTTCCTAAAGGGCAATTTATCAAAGTCTCATGCAACTTGTTTTTGTACATGTAAAAAATTACTTGTATAATTTTATTTTAAGCACTAATGGTTGGTGTGAACATCATCTACCCATTTTTTGGTATGACTTTTGAGACAGAGTCTTACTGTGTAGTCTTGGCTGACCTTGAAATCACAGATATCTACCTGCTTCTGCTTCTGACATGTTGACATTTTTGTTCTTAATAACTGCTCCAAATCTTTTTTTTTTTAAATTCTATGTGCCCTTATTTATTTTTTTTATTTTCATATTTTATTTACATTTCAAATGTTTCCCCCTTTCCAGATCTCCCCTTTGGAACCTCCTCATTCCCTCCACCCGCCCCCTGCCACTATGGGGATATTCTCCAACCCTCCCAACTCCCCCCACTCTGGTCTTCCCTCCTTGACATTCTCCTATACTGGGGGATATAACACCCTATACAACCTCTCTGGAAATCAGTTTGGTGAACCCTCAGAAAATTGGACATAATACTACCTGAGGACCCAGCTCCAAATCTTAAAAGCTCAAAGCTTCACAAACTCTGGGGTTTCTGATGCCTTTTGATATCCCTCTCTCTCTTTCTCTCTCATATCTGTGGTAGATAGAATAATACCCACAATAGAGTCCACATCCCAGCTCCCAATATATGGCATGTATTAGGTACATGGCAACAGGAAGTGATGTTGAGGATGGAAGGTAGGTTACTAATCAGTGGCCTTGAGTTAGGAAGATTAACCTGTGTGCACAAGACAAGCACAATGCCATAAAAAACATCCTGAAAGTATGGGAGAAAGATGGTAGACTCAGAAGGAGACATGGTTACAGCAGAATGGTTAGAGATGCAATCTCACTGACTTTAGAGAAGAAGACCAAGCAAGAAAAGGACCATTCATCAAATGATTTGACTGGCTGGCTATAGAAGTGGGAAAACCAAGTAAATAAGTCTCTCTCCTTTAAAAAAAAGACTGTTTTCCTTATTATTTTTGATGATATCATTCATGTAGACAATGTGTTGTGATCATATTTACTGCCCAAATTACCCTCTAATCCCTGAGCCAAACTCTTACTTCTTCCCTACTAGTCATTCTCCTACTTGAATGTGTGTGCATGTGAATATGTGTGTGTGTGCATGTGTATGTGTTCATGTGTATGCAGGTCTTACACAGGTAGCCACCATTACTGTGTGTTGATTACTGTAACATTTAGGTCATTTGTAAAATACAACCGTAAAATACAGCATCTCACAGTATTCGACCTCAGCGTATGGCATTTATAATCATTCTAACCTCCCTTCTTCAATGTACCCAGGCCTTTGAGAAGATGACATGAAGGTACAGTTGAGTACTAAGTACCCACCAGCCACTATCAGTATTTAGGCAGTTAAGTGGGTTAACCATCACCCACTGCAACTAGAAGCTTCTCTGAGCAAGGCTGGTAGCATCACTAGTCTTTGGATATGAACATAAACACTTAGAAGGCTGTTTGAATACAGGCTCATTTAGCAAAACATCAGTAGTAGATTCTCCTCTAGGGTCTGTGATATTCCCAGGCATGGGTTTTTTTTTTTTTTTTAAAAAAAAAGGATTCCATGATAGATCCTACTAATATATTTACTGTGGTCCAAAGACATATGTGCGATTTCTAACTAATGAGATGAAAGGATAATATGGTTGTGTCACTTATACCATCAAGTTTGTGAGCATTTGTTTTGGTGGTAATCGAAAACTAATAGGCTGCATCTAATTGTTAAACTGACAAGCATTTATTTATTTGACTTCTGTTTTAGTCCATTGGTCATTCCATCAATTTTATGCAGATAGGAGACTTTCTATTGTGCTGTAATGTAGAAATTATTCTTGATGTCAGATAGAGCAAACATCTTATCACCCACATAACATTTATATTTCATTTGCCAAGCTGCTTACACAGCAAGTATGATGCAAAGCAACCAAACATACATTTGTGAATGCTTCATGGATATTTCTTTGTGTTCAAATTATATTGAGCTATATTAATACCTTTTCTAATATGAGAGAGAAAGCAGGGATATGAATTTGGATAAGTGGGGCTGTGCAGCATGTCTGGGAGGTGTTAGGGAGAGGAAATTATAATCAGAATATATTACATAAAAATCTATTTTTCATTAAAAAACATTCATGGAGATAGTAAATTTCTTCATTTATTTTAAGAAGCTTCATCCACGTTGAATGATAATTTTGCCGGCATAACATTCTTGACTCAGTTATTTACTTTCTGAATTAAAAGATTTTGCTCCAAATACTCACAGGAGGAAATATGGAAACAAAGTGTGGAGTAGAGACTGAAGGAAAGGCCATCTGGAGACTGTCCCATCTGCGGATATATCCCATATAAAGCCATGAAACCCGGATGTTATTGTGGATGCTGGGAAGTGCTTGTTGATGGGAGCATGATAAGCTGTCTCTAGAGAGGCTCAGGCAGAGCCTGACAAATACAGAGGCAGATGCTTGAAGCCAACTATTGGACTGAGCATGGGATCCCAGATAGAGGAGTTGGAGGAGGGACTGAAGGAGCTGGGGGGGGGGGGTTGCAGCCCCATAGATGGACCAACAATGTCAACTGGCCAGATGCCCTGGAGCTCCCAGAGACTGGACCACCGACTAAAGAATATACATGGAGGGACCCATGGTGCTGGCCACATATGTGGCAGAGGAGGGCTTTGTTGGACATCATTGGGAGGAGAGGCCTTTGGGCCTGAGGGTGTTAGACGCACCAGTGTAGGGAAATACTAGGGAGGGAAGACGAGAGTGGGTGGGTGGGAGGGTGAGTACCCTCATAGAGGCAGGGGGAGAAGGGTGGGATAGGGGTTTTCTGAAGGGGATACCTGGAAAGGGGAAAACATTTGAAATGTAAATAAAGTAAATAATTTGTTTTTCTTGTGATGCTATTAGAACTATTTCTTTACTTTGTAGTTTTAGTATCTTGACTATGATGTATCATGGTGAGTTTCTTCTCTGGTCATGTCTGTTTCAAGTTCCACATACATCTTGTGTTTGGATGTCTACTTCTTTCTCTAACTTTGAGAAGTTTTCTGGTAAAGTATTGTTAAATGGTCTGTTACAGTTGATTTTATGTCTGCCCCTTCTTATATAAAAGGAATTCTCAGGTTTGGCCTCAAGAAGGCTCAGACTTCTTGAAAGTTCTATTCATGCTCCATAATTGCATTTCGTTTGTGTGTCTGTATTGTTATCTTGCCCTTGTCCTCCATACCTGAAATTCACTCCTCTGCATGGTCTTGTCTCTTCTTTGTATTTCTCCTGTCATCTCCATCATGTCAAATATTACTGTCTGGTTTTTCAATGTTTCAGTCTCCCTGCTGGATTTCCCCCTATTTTTTACTCAGTTTGGAAATTGTCCTCTCTAGGTCTTAGGTATAGTTTCTTAATTCATGAATCTAT
>JADRCH010000175.1:8209921-8285429 GCA_019843965.1 Rhynchomys soricoides
TTGTCCTCTCTAGGTCTTAGGTATAGTTTCTTAATTCATGAATCTATTTGTTTGAATCTGCTATACAATCATTAATTTTGTAAAAAAACAGTTCTTTCTCAGAAATTTCACTTATTTCTGTAGCTTTGGATTCCATTCAAGAGGAATTGGTAAGTGAGGGATGGGTCACGGACGGTGGTTGTTTCATATTTTTTTGTGTTTCTTTGTCTCGTTGTGACTTTCTGTTAGAGTGTGGTTGTCTTCAGTTTTGACTTCCCATTCTTCAAGTCTATATGGATGCTTGTTTTTCTATGACTCCCTACAGGAATACCGCATGAAGTTCAGCTATAGGGACAAGTGAAACTCAGTGTTGATGGTCAAATGGAATTGTCTGGTGATATCATGTTGTCTGTTGGCTGTGTGGCAACAGGACAAAGGGTGAAAATATATACTTGACCCCAAGGCATCTAGATGGAGTTAAAACTTTGCTCATCCATTTGATTTTGTGACTCTGTTGTGGGCAAAAAATCCAAAAGTCAGATTCACTAAAGTCACTGTATTATACAGTGGTTAGTACCAAAGAACCCAATAACTACTGGTCCTGTGGTGACCTGTGGAACCTCATAAGTTGAAACTCCACACCTATTCAGGCCTTAGAGACTACTGGAGCCAAAGTTCTTGTCTCTCCCGGGACCCTAAGCATCCTATGGCTGAACCACTAGCCCTGTATTTCTGACATCACTGGGGTGGAGACCAAGTTGTACTATGCACACAAGGCCTGCCAGACCTGGAGGTTAGATGATAGGTGTCCTGACCTACCAGAACTGGAGGTCTGGTTGCATAGTCCTGACCTCATATTATAATACAGAGCTATGGTAATAAACCCAGCCTGGTACTACAGAAAAACAGGTAGACAGGCCAGTGGTACAGAATAGAATACCCAGAAAAAATACCTACATTTTTTTTTGGGCAAACAAACCCAAAACATGTATTAGAAAAACAGAAAAATTATTCAACAAATACTTCAGTAAAGACTGGACATCTATTTGCAGAACAATGAATGATGTTCTTATCTTTCACCTGTACAGAAGTCATTTCAAAATGTACCAAAGACCTTAATTTTAACACTGAAACTTCTAAATGAAAACATAAGGAATATTCTTCAAGACACAGAGAGGCTAAAATTCTGTGAATAGATCTTTACTAGCACAAGAACTAGCTCCAAGTATCAATAGATGGGATGACATGAAATTACAATTTTTCTGCACAGTTAAGAAAACTATAATCAGAACAGGCAGACAGCTTACAGAATGAAAGAAGAAATCTACCACCCACACTTCAGACAAGAGACTAATGTCCAGAATTTATAAAGCATTGTTAAAATTAAATACCAAGGAAGCAAGTCAAACAAAACTGCCACTCAATAAATGGGCTAGTGAATCAAACTGTTTTTTAAAACAAACACAAATGTTCACTAACTAACTTTAAAGGCATTCAACATACTTAACCATCAGGGAACTATACATTAAAAGTACTTTGAGATATCACCTCATCCAAGCCAGATAGCTATCATCAGCAAATCTGTTAAGTGCAGGGATGGTTGTGGGGAAAGAGGAACCTTATCCACTACTGATGGGAGCACAACCGAATACAGCCTTTAAGGAAATCAGTATATAGGTTCACCAAAACATTAAAAACAGAATTACAATACAACTCTGATATTATACTCCTAGGCATGTACCCAGAGAACTCCACACCCAATTGGAGGGATAGTTGCACACCCACATTCGTAGCTGCTCTAGTCACCATAGTAAGAACATGGAACATATCTAGACATCCATCAGCACATGAATGGCAAATGAAAATGTGGCAATATATAAAATGAAATAGTATTCAGCTCTAAAGAAAATGAAATAGCAGAATTTATAGGAAAATAGATAGAGTTAGAATATATAGTGGCAGATATTATCCAATATCAGGAAGAAAGAAATGCATGACCTTTCTCCTATGCAGATCCTAGCCTATAATTTATATTTATATATAATACGTATGTATGTATGTATATAATATATGTGGTGTGTGAGAGAGAGTATAGTGCAACATATAGAAAAGTGAACAAGCAAGTGTGACATTAGGTGATAAAGAAGAATGGAATGAGATGAAGGACACATGAGTCAGGAAAGAAAATAAAACTATTTGTTTTATAGTTTTATCTCTTGGGTATTTTCCTATTTTGAGATGGATATATGCATAAAAGGATAATTCATGGTAGAATATAAAGTCCTAAGCAAAGCTCCATGGTTTCAGAATAGCAGTTCTGACTGTACAGAGTCCAATGAGATTGACTTCTCAATGTATAGAGTTTGGTGACAGGCAAGTGGCTATGTTAATCTAGCTTGTAAGTTTTCATCCCTGTACTGGCTGGTTTTGCGTGTCAACTTGACACAAGCTGGAGTTATCACAGAGAAAGGAGCCTCCTTTGAGTAAATAACTCCATAAAATGCATCTATAAGGCATTTTCTCAATTAATGATCAAGGGGTGAGGGCCTAGCCTATTGTGGGTGGTACCTATCCCTAGGCTGGTAGTCTTGGTTTCTCTAAAAAAGCAAGTTGAGAAAGACACAGGAAACAAGCCAGTAAGTAGCATCCCTCCATTGCCTCTGCATAAGCTTCTGCCTCTTAACCTGCTTGAGTCCCAGTTCTGACTTTGTGATGAACAGCTATGTGGAAGTGTAAGCTGAATAAACCCTTTCCTCCCCAACTTGCTGCTTGGTCATGATGTTTTGTGCAGGAATAGAAACCCTGACTAAGTCAAATTGGCACCAGCATAGTGGGGTATTCCTGTGACAACCTGACCATGTTTTGGGGAGGACTGTGGAAGGACTTTGGAACTTTGGGCTAGAAGAGCCAATGAGTGATAAGAGTTCCATGGAATGTTCTGTAGGAGCATGGAAGATAATGTTGAGAACAGTGCAAACAATGGGTTGTGAAATTTCACAAGGAAGATTAAAGACTCTTATCAGGGCCATTGCTATTTTGATTGTGAAGATTCTGTGGTTTTGGTTGGCTGGGACTGAAGAATCAGCTGTGATTAACAAGATACCAGAACTACTGAAGAAAAACCTTTGTATTACTGGGACTATTGATGCTGGTTAGCTAGAGCTAAGAAATTAGTGGTGATTAAGAAGAGACCATCATCATTGAGGTGAAATCTTCTGGGAAGTGTTTTCTGAGCGCACAAAGAAGCTGTGTTTCAGAGATAGCCAAGGTTTTACCTTGTGCTACAGCTGGACTTGGTAAAACACACACACAAAGTGGATGAAACAAAAGGCAGTGTCCAATAACTTCATACACACAAACATATATGCACACATACATATATATATATATATATATATATATATATATATATATATATATATATACACACACACACACGCACACACACACACATTCATTCATTCATTCATTCACACATAGAATGGTTAGAGCAAAGCTCCAACAAGCAAGCTCCAAACATTTTACATGTACATACATAAATACACAGAATTGTACATATAGTTGATAAGTAGAAGGAACAATGTTCCAGCTCTCATTCACACAAAACTTATACATATACATAGCTGATGGATGGAAGAATGTTCCAGCATACTCTCACACAAACTTTACACATATACAAAATTGATGGATGTTCCAACCTTCATACTTTATTCTTTCTTCCATAACTTACATATCCCAGCAATATCTTTTAAGTGGTATAAAATTACAATGTGATTACATTTTAGTTTTCTTCTAGTGAATGGGTACCATGTGTTTTCCTATACCTTTACAAGAAACACTATGTAGTACAGGTAAAGAAAGAAACATTATTCCCCCAAACCCATGTACATTCTTAAGTAAGCAACTTGTTATAGATTATCAAAGTGTAAGCAAACAATGTAGCTTTCTCAGCCAGTTTCTCTTACTGGCAGGCAACAATTTGCAGTTACAAAGAAAGGAGTAATTATTTTATTATTTATCTTTTAAAGTAATCTTGTAAGAATCTTATACAAAGCACAGATCTAAACCTTTATATAAAAATCAGTCATGTCTACCTTAAATCCTCAAAATGCATATCTACTCACCAGCAATTCTTCACAAATCATATCAGGAAGTTGAGGGCAAAAGTTGGTATAAGAAATCAATTATCACAAGTCCAGCTTCAGTGAGAGTCACATCAGCCAGTGCTGCCATTGTTCTTGTTCTCTGACTATTAAAGGTCCCTAGCTTAACTAATGAGAGTGTGCCTTTCTGACCTTGAAATTGTTCCCTAGGATTTTCTATATAAGAGACAGCAGTAAAAACATTTCAACCTAGTTTCACTAACAATTTTGTTTTTCCAAATGTTTTCTAAGGGTGGTGGTCATTGCTGACAATCTATGTCTCTAAGTTCTTTCCTAGGATGGTGATTTAATCATTAATCTGCTCCAAAAGCAACGCCTCAAACAGAGCAGCATTATTGTTATGAGTGCCAGAGGTACTGCCTAGTGAGGGACTGAAAGGACCCTTTTCAGATAATTCTTAGATTAAGAGGGATGTGAGGGCAGCAAGCAGAGCAGAATTCTATAATAGCACAAAGTCCTCAGGACACATAGTCCTCTGGGCTCACCCATGTAGCTGTGTTAACCTGTAGGGCACATTCCATGAATTCTAAAGCCATTTGTCATTCCTCATGAATGACCCTTGGCAAAGATGTTGATGTTAAAACAGGAAGTGGTGAACAAGTTAGAAAAGGTAAGATTTGGCACTGAAGGATGAGTCTGGGAGAATTCCAGTTTATACATAGAATGGAAGGACCCAAGTCAATCAGAAAGATTCAAAGAGCCAACTGCTTTCAAACTTTAAGGAAGAGATGGAGTTTCCAAAATCCTGGGAAGGCTGGGCTTTGGTGGTGACTCCATGAGGACTGGGGTGTAAGATGGCGTGTCTCAAGACTGCTGGTTTTCAAGTAGCTACAATTGTTGAAGAAAGGGTAAGATTTATGGAGTGAAGAAATTAAGAGATCTCTAATAGTCTTGCCAAACTTAGCAGCACAGGGCTCTCTAAGTATGGACAGATATACTAGAAATATTTTAATAGCTGAGTAGTATTCCATTGTGTAAATGTACAACATTTTCTGTATCCATTCTTCTGTTGAGGGACATCTGGGTTGTTTCCAGTTTCTGGCTATTATAAAGATGGCTGCTATGAACATAGTGGAGCATGTGCCTTTATTACATGTTGGAACATCTTCTGGGTATATGCCCAGGAGTGGAATAGCTGGGTCCTCAGGTAGTATTATGTTCTCAGCTATTAAAAACAATGACTTCATGAAATTCCCAGGCAAATGAATGGAACTTGAAAATATCATTCTGAGCAAGGTAATGCAGTCACAAAAGAGTGAACATGGTATATACTCACTGATAAGTGGTTATTATCCCAAAAGTTCAGAATATCCAAGAGTCACTTCACAGCAACCATAGGGCTGAGTGTGAAGTCCCAGATGGAGGAGTTGGAGAAGGGACTGAAGGAGCTGAGGGTATTAGCAGCCCCATGGAGAGAGCAACAGTGGCAACTGTCCTGACCCCTCGATGCTCTCGGAGACTGGATCACCAACCAAAGAATACACATGGAGGGACCCATGGTGCTGGCCACATATACAGCAGAGGAGGGTCTTGTTAGCCATTAGGAGGAGGAGAGGCCTTGGGCCTGAGGGTGTTAGATCCCCCAGTATAGGAGAATGCCAAAGAGGGAAGATGAGAGTGGGTGGGTAGGTGGTTGGGGGAATACCCCCATAGTGGCAGGGAGAGGGTAGAGGAATAGGGAGGTTCCAAAGGGGAGATCTGGAAAGGGGGCAACATTTGAAATGTAAATAAAGTATGAAAAAAAAGAAAGAGAAAAAGAATTTTAACTGTTATAGAGAATTTATTGTTAGGGAATTCTTGAACCTCATCTGAGAAAAGTCTATGTCTTCTCACTGAATCTTAGAACGCTTCTTATGCCAAAGGTGATCTGTATAAGCTATGGACTCTCAGGGAGGGTGAAGTCTCCAATATTCATCTTAGATGTAGCAATAATGGATAATAAACTGGAGAAGATAACCTTGGGTAAACTCAGGAGTATAAAGATAATGAATAAAAGTAAATAGATTAAAATATAATTTCTGATGCACAATTTAGAATAAAGGTTTATTTATAGTCTACCCTCAGTTGTGATGGTGGACCATCTTAATATATGTCTTAATACATTTCAGATACTTACTAAGCATATCCACAGTTTCTTTTTTCTGTATACAGTGTGTACATGGTTCATCTGTCTGCTGTTATACCACTGCACATTATGTACAGGGTAGAGGGGGAGTGATCTTTTCAGTTCATAGGCTGCAGTAATGTGAGGAGTCATTCCTAGATTCAAAGGAGCAGTTTTCGAGGAATCCTGAATTTCAAGCTAGTTTTAATGCAGGTTGAACCTCTGCATCGCCACCCTGTGGAAGGTATGAGCATAAGCTAGACATGGAAGAGTAAACTATGTATTTGATGACTTTATGTAGAGATGATTACCATAGCAACGATGGGTATAGATTTAACACATTTCATTTTCTTCCTGACAGGAGAATGCTTTGCTCATCCTTCTGTTTGCTATGGAGTCCTATGACTGAGTTCTGGAATGAGAATAGAAGTGTACTTCTTAAAGATCTGGCCATCACCTCTCCTATATAAGCTTCCATGTTTACTCTCTCCCTTACAGGAATGCAGAAGCTTTGTATAGACAAAGGTCATTGAATGAGTGTAAAAACTGGAGCAAAGAAAATACCACCCCAACTTCTACCAGTTACTGTGGTCTAGAGAGAATAGTAAATGTTTATTGTACTAAAACGAGTTTTTACCCTTTATTTCTTATTGCTGAATAACTTAGCCTAATTAATACAATCAATCTGCAATCAGCAGTCCTTATGGGGTTATTCTTACTGGCTTACATGTTTTTGTTACTATTGCCCTACTTTGAAATTTTCTTGTTTGCTCGCCTCAGAGACTCTAGTCTATTTCTCTTTTCCCTGCAGCTTTGTTATAGTCTTCTATCAAAGTCTCTACTTCATCTCCCCACAAACTCCAGACCAACTATTTCTTTCTCTGTCTGTATTTTATTTGAAAGAACAACATTTACAGTGGTTGCCTGTGACCTTCTCTCTGGTTTCCTTATATCATATTGTTTTTTTCTCCTTAGTCCTGCTTACTGGTTTCAGTTCTCCACTAGGTCTCAGTACATAGGAGAAATTCAAATGTCTGAACTAATAGTTATGGCGACTTAAGTCATAGGAAGTACTGTAGTGTATAAATTTACGTTAATGAGACTCAAATCTATGCATTCAACTGTAATATGGAAGGCTGGGTGTCATATTGAGTAGCTATAATTCCAGTTCTTAGGAGGTGGAGGAAAGAGGATGAGGAGGGTGTGGTTATCCACAGTTATATGGAGAGTTCAAGACCAGGCAGGTCTACATATGGCTCTGCCTCTAAAACAAAACAAACAACAGCAGCAACAACAACAAAGATCAAAACTCTAACCTGAGCACAAGATTCATATATTCAGTTGTCTGCATTCTATCTGAATGTATCAGGTGTTATCATTCGAAGATCAAATATCTCCCACAGGCACTTGGACTCCAGCTAGTGATGCTTTTTTGCGAATTTGTGAAACCTTTGGGAAGTGGAGCCTAAATGGAAGAAATAGGTTAATGGCAGAGGGGCCTTGATGGCTACATACAGCTAAGCCCTGCTTTTGGCCGAGTTCTCTCTGCCTCCTGATTCATAGAGATAGCAGGTTACAATTTTCACCGTGGTTCAGACTTCAACGACCATGCCATGAAAGCAAAAGCTCTGGTCGTGTTTCTTGTCTAGTACTTGATTGCTACAATGAGAAAAGTAAGGGATGCTGAAACCTAATTTGTATCTCAAGCATAACATAAACATAACAGAACTTAGAGCCCTTTCAGTCCTCTTTCTTCTTCCATAAGGTTTTTCTATCTCTGTAAGTGTCATCATTGTTTTCAATGCCCAAACCTAGGATTCCTCTATGCTTCCATTTTTTCCCCTTACAAATGTTACTCCATCACAAGTCCTTACCATGACCATTAAACTACGTATAATTCAAATCATGACCATTAGTTGGGTTGCAGGTGCATCTCTGCTGCTGCTGTTGCTGCTGGTGGTGGTGTTACTGCAGCTGCATCTTGTGAAGTCTTGTCTCATCAGTCAGTACAATATTCCAGAATCAGAAAGCAGAATGCACCATTCTTCTGCTAAGGACCCATCATAGGTGTGACAGGGGGTTAATAAAGTAAAATCCAGATTACTTCAACCTTAAAAGCCTTAAGTTGTATGCTTCCTGTCTTTCCTATTGCACTCCCCTCTCAGGACCCTCACACTCTCACTCCTCTCATCTTCCAGAGATGCTGAGTTCATTTCAGTTGAGGTATTTTGCACTGCCTACATCTTTAGATTGGACTTTTCTCTGACTCTTTCCATTGCTGATCACCCAAAAGTCCTCATTCACAGAAGCAAATAGATAACCCACTGGTTATTTTTCCAGCCTTTCATCAACTTTTTTTTTCTTCATAGCAAAAATTTGGTATGAATTTATTATTTTCTTTTACCTGTACCTGACAAGGTCTACAGAGGTTTGATTGTATTATAATAAGAGATTTTGTTCCCAGTATGTTAGGTTACCTCACTATTATTTATAAGCAAGTAAATTTGGAGATTTAGCCTTTATTCTAGGAAATATCTAGGAAGGACTGAGTGGAATGACAGCAGCAGGAACTGAAGAGAGGTGTTAGCTTTTGTGCAGAAGAGCTTAACAAAACCATTAGATCAAATAATTACTTAATTGTAGTGTGCTAGAGTCTGAATACCACCTGATTATGGCTCCACCTCAGTTTCCAGCCAAGAGTCTGGTTAACCAACACTTCAAAATGCCATAGCAACATTGTTTGCTGGAGCTTGTTATCCTTGGAGGAAAAACAAAATTCCCCCTTTTCATTTTAGTTGCTTGGGTACCAATGGCATTAAATTGCAATCAGATCTCGGCTCTATAATGTTTCTATTTTCAGAGACAACTTCATCCTTTAAGCATGTGCTGTTCACCTGGCAGAACACATTTACTCAGTCTTTGGAGACATCCCCCATTGGGGCCTTCTGTGATGGGGGCTTTGTTCTCTAGTCCTGCTCACTTCCCTCTGCTAGCCTTTTCATTGCCAGGACTCAACCTTGATCTGATTCCTGCTTTTGTCTCCCCAAGTGATATCTGAGCCTCAGCCCTGTCTTGTTGATCCAGGCTCCAGATGTAACATGATTTAAACAAGGAAGGCTTTATTCTGGCTTCTATTATGGTGGAGAAAGCATGGTGGCAGGAGGCAGGCTAGTCAAATTGCATTAGCAGTTAGACGAGAGATGCATAGAGATAGGTTATAAAAGTAGAGCCAGGCTATGAAACCTCAAGAATCACACTCAAAGATCCACTTCTTGCAATTTTCTAAAGATTCCATAATCTTCTCACATAGAATCACTAGTTGGAAACCAAGTCTTCAAGTACATGAGCCTACAGGAGACATGGTACATGTAAATGCCCACAAATACCAAGCTATTCCTCATATAATCCTGACAATTCTTGGAGGCTGATCTCTGTGCAGCTCTCTCTCTGTACAAAGCCTGGAGTTCAAGCTCAGTCATAGTCGATTTCTTTTGAATGAGGAGAAGGGTAAACTTTTGTTGCAAGGAGGAATTAAAATAACAGAGTAACTTAATGGAGATAATCATAATCTTTCTTAATTCCCTCCATTACATTTTTTTCATGAAACATATTAATGTCAGTGAGGATATTGCCACAGATGTCACTGGAGACTGAACTGGTTGGATAGCTCTCGGAAAACTAGGTTGCTTCTAGATATCTTATGGACTAGCCTACTTAGCAAAAGTTCTTTTGAGGAACATAAGAGAAAAGCTATCCCATCCTACTTCCTTAAAGGCTTGAAGGTCCCTTCATCTCTCTTTATGGGTTGTAATTCCAATCATATTAGATTAGGTTCAGCCTTAACAACTTCATTCTAAATGTGAGTAAATGTCTAAAAGATCTTGTATGCAAATGTCACAATGTAGTAGACCTAGGGTAGAGTTAAGATTTCAGTGTGGAAAGGAAGCAGATACAAATCAACCCATAAATGACCCTAAGTCTTTTAAGAAATAAACTGTTAAATTTTGCATAATATACTTTCAATGGTTTTTGTAACTAAACAACTGATATGATCACCTTCGTGTGTTCCTACCTAGGAATGTTTTAGTGATCCTCCCTTTGTCATGGAACACACTTTTCCATTTGCTACACCCATATCTAAGGACTGTGTGTGTGTGTGTGTGTGTGTGTGTTTGTGTGTACATGCTAGGGCATGTTTGTGGAAATAAGAGGAGAACTTGTGGAAGTTGGTTATCTCTTTCTACCATGAGGCTCCTGAGGATAGAACTGAGTTTGTCAGTCTTTACCCACTGAGCCATCTCACCAGCCTAATACTATTTTGTCAGTGAGGAAATGTGTTTATTGTCTTATTTATCATTGTATATTGCATGTCATATATTAAAAACATAAATATTTGTTGAATCAGTGAAAAATGAAAGTGGCCATTTTGAACAAACCTGAAGGAATAAAATTAACTGGAAAAGCTTGGTTATCTGGATCCAAAACTGGCTTAGAATGATTTTTTTTTAAAAAAATACAGAAAATAGAGAACAATACTAAAATTTTGTTTGGATTTCTGGAATGTTGAAGAGTATATACCTATATTGATTCCCATGCTATTTATATTTTCTTCAGTTGTTACTGAAGAAAAGAGTACATTTGAGTCAAGTGGGAAGCTTTTACAAGTTAAAACAGAGTGAAGTAGAGTGAGTGTCAAGGAGTACACAGTTTTGACTCTAGACTGACACTTCAACCGAACATACAGGAGCAAGAACAAATTGTATGGTCCTAGGGAATCAGAGTAATCACAACTATTTCTTTTATTCCAAGGGAGAAGGGCGTATGTTAAAACTAGCGGAGACGTTGGAAGTCATTCAGACCAGGGATTACTCGAATCATAGCTCCAAGTATTACAGACTCAATGTTTGTCACTCCTCCATGGAAATTCATTGATGGAAAAATTGTATTTATAGGAGAGACACTTGCGACTTGATGAGGTCACAAGTATAGAGCTGTCAGGAATGTGAACAGTCCTTTATAAGAAGAGGACTGAGGAGCTGGGGTTATTGCTAAGTTGGTAGAGTAAGTTAGCATATAGGAAGCTCTGAGTTTGATTCCCAGTACCATATAAAACTGGTGTAGTGGTTCATGCCTATAAGCCCAGCACTGGAGAGGTGGAGGCATGAGGATCAGGTTAGTTGATCCTTAGCTACATAGTAAGTTTAAGGCTAGCCTCAGCTCCACAAGATTGTCTAAATAAAATAGGACAAAGATCTAGCTTTCTCTTCTGTCAAGTTAGGGGACAACAAGAAGCCAGCAGCCCACATTTCAGAAGAGTGAACTCACCAGAACCTGATTGTGCTGTTACCCTGATCTTAAATTATTTATTTTCCAAGACAGTGAGGATAAATCTTTTCTTCATAAACTACTCATTCTTTGTTACTTTGTGAATAGCAGCCTATGAGAGAAGAGATGAAAGAAGGGACTTTGCAGCCTTGGAGATCAGGGTAGTCATGATTGTTTCTTACTATGTGAAAGATAGAATAACAAGTGAACCACCAGGCTTTGGAGTCATGCATAAGAGGATTTAAATACTAGCTCTGCCCTTGCCTTGGGTACAATTTAAAGCCATAGAGCTAAAGATTCCTCAAAAGCATTTAAAATGAGGAGTAAATATAGATTTCCTGTTCTATGCTCTGGAGATGAAATGAAATTAGACTCAGTTTAGTAGATTATATGGCTTAGAGGTAAATCCTTGATCCATTAAAGTGATGCTAGGTAGGAAGTTTATGGGAGTGGTGGAAATACTTTGTTTTGTAACTGCATGAAGCCTGTCTTTGGGATATTTGAAAAACTTCCATGTGTTAGGTTCCAAGTTGTTCAGTAACAGATTCTATCAGATACCAGTACCTTAAAATACCAAGTATCAGTGATGGTTAGATCAATCACCTTCTTAGCCAAGAGTGATAGAAGAAGACCTCACAAGAAATCAGGAACCATCATTTTTTGCTTTATTTTCTTTTGTTGTTTCAAACTCAGAGATTCTTGAGCCTACTGCCAAGGACCAGTGGTATTTGTCACCATTATGGCAAACAGTGGCAGCTAACTTGTACTTTTGTCCAAGTTGAACAATCAGAGAAGTACCAAGTGCCATATCTGCATCATAGATCATTCTTATATTTCACCAGAAGCAACTTGTCACCCAGTAAGTACATTAGAATGGGGTTTCCCTTTTGCTTGGGTGGATGCTTCAGCACAGAGATCCCTCCATTGTAGAATCCTGCAGAAAATCTGACCTTGGCAGCTTTGCTTTACTTTGTAGATGGGAAAATGATTAGCATACAGTTTGCATCACTTATAGTTTCTACTGTTCACTGGGCTCCATTTAAATGGAAATCATTTGCATAACTGAATTTCCTCTTCTTCCATGCTGTGTGGGGAGCTCCTTATTGTAAGTTATTCCATAAGGTGAATTATCTTAATGGTTTCAGCTTGTATGAAAAAATTAACAGATGTTTGTGGAATTCTAAATCTATTTGGCTTTGTTTAAAGATGCGATTTAAGCTCATCTGTCTTCAAATCGCTTCTAAATTATTTAAATAAAGAGTCAACCACATCGTGGTACTAAGGGAAGGCTATGCCCAGAGAAAGTATGTATGCCAAATTGTCTTTTAATTTTTTTCAAAGAACTAGCTGATTTCCATTGTTTGAGGCATTTTACATTTGTAAACGATGGCCAGGGCCTACTCCTATGCTGAGCTTTTCTGAAGCTTCTAGAAAATTGGGGGAATGAAATTGCCAGCAGGAGTGGTGTTCTATATTAGGAAATGTGCATCCTGGCAGATGTTCAAGGGAATGCTACCTGAGTGGAGAGAGCCATTTAGGACTATTCACATTTAAATCTCTGATTTTAGCTGAACAACATGGAAGAGCAATAAACCCATTTGTGGCATTTATGCTTGGCTGAAGCCAGAGGAAATGCAGCTTTGGCACTATCTACTTGTGCTGTTAGAGACTATCTTTTGCAAGTGTGTCATTGTTCAAATGTATTTGTAATAATGCAAGTATAACTTCCAACTGAATAACTTAATGGAGATAATGATGACATATTGCATATATCCATTGCAGAATATTTATTGTATGATAGAATAATTCAGACAGAAGACTACAGGATTAGTAGGACCTTCCCTTGGTTACATAGGAAAGTAAGATATATGCAGAGCTATTATGGATGGATGGAGTCAAAGCTCCCACCTATCATTGAAAATCCATTTGGTAGTTTTTCTATAGAAACTTCTGAAGCATGTAATTCATTTACTTACTTCTTAAACCTGCCCAAATTCAAAAAAATATAAAAAAGGATTCCAGTGCAGCTTGACTACAACTGGGTACTTTACCTTGAATCTCGTGATAATAGTAGATGACTAGGTACTCATGAAATTCACGTTTCTTCAGTTAGAATATTAAACTCCCATTTAACTCTCTCCTTGAACTAAATTGAAATACTTCTATTCTACTTTGAATTTATCAGTGATTTAATTGCTGTCGTTAGTATGGTGGGGGAAAGGATGTTTAATGTAATTATATTATCACTAAAAGTGAATCTCTATTTAAAAGAACACATGTTATTAGAGTAAAAACAAATTTCTGATCTCATTTTGGTTTATCTCCTTCATTTGCTAGATAAAGAATAAACTTGCATAAAGTCAAACTGTTAATTACTTAATAAGAAAGTATACAGAGTGCAGATTAATTAGGATGATTAAAATTATAGCAAAAATAAGAGCTATCCGTTTTTTTCTGACAGTATTTTATTGTTCCTATCAGCTGTTTGTGCTTGTATAATTATATAATCATCATAAAAATAAATGATCATGATATCCATTGTAAAGTCCCATGTACTTATGAATTAGTCTTACTAGAATGTCTGAATAAGGAAGGGTTTTTTGACACATGGTATTTGTGAAGTTACGTGGTTTCTCAGAGTTGCTTTCTTGTTACCCCATAGGCTCATCTTATTTTTCTATTGGTATGATAAATCACTATGAACAAGGCAACTATAGTTTGAAGCTTATGGTTTCAGAGGGTTACAGTCCATGATGGAGGAGCAAATGCATGACAGAAAGAACATCTAAGAGCTCACATTTTGATCTGAAAGTTGGAAGCAGATAGACATGGCTCCCAGTTAGTGGAACTGTCTGGGAAACAGTAAGAGTGGATGTGTACCATCCTCATTTAAACCACCATATAGTTTGCTGATGTTTTCAGGGACTTCCTGGGCTCCTCTTCTGAAGCCAGTTCAGCGCAACAGAAAAGCTTCAGGAAAAGGAGATTAAACACCCCTGAATGAAGACTGGAAGCTATATAAGAATTTGAATTGTGAAGTTGTCTGGTTTGGAGGTGGGCAAATGTGTCCTTGAGTTCAACTGTGAATACACAAGATCTCTAGCCAAAGGCAAATAATCCCATGGTCTCAGGGTATAAAGAAATTTATGTAGTCACCCATATAATAAACCTGTGCTGTTCATCCATCATGAACTACAACCCTGTGAAACCATAAGCTTCAAATTAAAGTTGGGTTTTTTGTTGTTATTATTATTATTATTTTTTTAATTCTACCTCTTGTCAAGCATAACTTGGATACAAATTTTTAAAATTTCTTTCCTATAAGAACCACCCTATTTGATCTATGATATTTATTTATTTATTTATTTCAGTTACCTTGTTCTGTGAGAAAATATAGAGAGAACAAAAGTCCTACTCAAAAACAGGCATTATCCTAGATTCCCCACATATCTGTCTCTCTTGTGCCTTATAGTTAATTTATAAATAAAGTGATCTTTTCCTTTCCCCCAATAATTTATTTATTTATTCACTTTATGTGGGGGATGTGGAAGTCAGTCTTGTGAAGGAAAAGGTGGGATGGAGAACAAGGCACCACAAGCTCCTGTGACTTCTTGATGAGCACTGATCTGCCACAACTGACATTAGATCTAAGATGACTTCCAGAACATCAGTGAGATAGCAAAAAAGAATCTAGGTCAGGGCACTGGCAGCTTCCTCCCCCCTCCCCCAAACATACACTCCTTCTGAGTTACCCCATCAGGCAGGGCTTTCACTGGGGCCTGGTAATGATGTGTGGCAAGACATGATTGGCAGAGGATTTAGGGGTTTGGGATTGGCTCAAACCCTGTATATATGCTTATGTGCTGGGCATTAAACTCAATCTGTACCCTGATGCTGGTCTCCAGAATCTGATTTCCCAGGATTCGTCATTTGATTCCATTGTCTTTTAGTCCTGTTCTCACAATTTTACATCCTTATCAAAGACCCCCCCCCCTCTTTTCCCTTCCTAGCCTCACCCTTACAAATCCATATCCCCACTACTCCCTCCCTATCTCCTAAGCGAAGGGGAAGTCCTATCTGGGTACCACCCAACCCTGGGATGTCCAGTCTCAGCAGGACCAGCCCATCACCTCCCTCTGAGGCCCAACTAAACAGTCCAGAGAGGGGAAAGGGATCCAGTGGCAGGTAAGAGAGTTAAAGACAGCCCCCACTCTAATTGTTAGGGGACCCACATGAATTGATCCTTTTTATGAATATATGCTTACATCTCTGAAGTCTATCTTTCTCCTTGATCTCTGGCATCATTTTGTAATGGTAATCTAACTTTACTACTTCCATGATCTTATACTGTATATCCGAAACTGCTTGTTCTGTGTTAAATGGTCTGGTTGGGACGAACTGTGAATGACTCCTACATAGTTGGTATTTTTTTTGTATTCTATCTTTTTTGTTTGTTTATTTTTGTTTTTGTTTTCATTGTTGTTGTTTTGTAATTACAAGAAATGTCAAAGCTTTTCTTTTGTTCATCCCTTGCTTGTGATTTTGGTTGAGGGTACAGCATAATTCATTTGTTTGTTTAACAAATATTCACCAGCACTTAGTGCATCACAAACTTTATTTTAAATAAGGATGGGTAAACTATGGCCCAACTTGGTTGGTTTGATTTAAGAAAAGAAAGAACTGTTGAGATAAAATTCATCCACTATAAAGTTCACCCTGCCTAAGGCTACAACTTGAAGATTTTAGTATAGCTAGCCATGTAATTGTCATGTATTTGTCAGAGTTCTCAAGAGGAATAGAAGTGATTGAATGAGAACAAGCATTACTTATTAAATAGTGTTGAAATAGTAAAAGCAGCTGTCTCACTCTTGAGAAGTTAAGAATCTAATAGGTAGTCCATCCATGAGGCTAGATGGTTTTCTAACAATCCTCTTGTCCGTATTCAGTGATGCAATCCTGGAAAAGCTCATCCTGATATTAGAGTAGGAATAAGCAGCAACAGCAACAGGGTAGATCAAAAGGACGGCAGGAGGGAAGGTCAAGAGAGCAAAGGATGAATAATGTTCTGCCATGCTCATTTGGTATGGGCTGCCATTAGATACTGCCCATATTTGGCATGAATCTTCCCACATCAAAGCAATCAAGAAATTCTCAGCTATGGCTTTTTATTCAAGTGACTAATTGTGGTTGTTTGATATTAAAATAAAACATCACACATAACTACTCTTTATTTTGGTTCGTTTGATCCTCCCACAGGAAACTTCTTCCTTATTATTCCCTTCCCATCTCACCATGTCCCTGTATTTTGTTTTTGAATTCGCCCATCATGAACCTCTAAAACTGTGCTCAGGAGTGTAGTTTTTATAACTTGCCTCTTTTTTATGTAGTACACTATTCTCAAATTTCATTAATGCTGTAGTGTGAGTTACTATATCATTCTTTTATATTGACAAAAAATTCCATTATATAATATATAACATTTTATTTTTCTTCTTATCAGTTGGTGGAAATTTCACAACATTTTTGAGGTTTACCTTTTTATTTTTTAACAATAGATTTTTTTCACACAATGTGTACTAATTACAGATTCCCTTCTAACAGCTCCTCCAAGATCCTCCCTATCTCCTCTTCATTCAAATCCATACCCTCTCTATCGCTCATTTGGAAATAAGCAGACATCTAAAGAATAACAAAAAAATAAATTAAGATCAAAACAAAGGTAAACAAAATCAGAATAGGACAAAACAAGACATTTAGATTTTTAAATATATTTGATTTTTTTTGAAAGGTTGGGGATTTCTAGGCAGGGTGTTTATATATATATATAACTCTGGCTGCCCAGGAACTAGTTCTGTAGACCAGGCTGTCTCAAAGTCACAGAGGTCTACCTGCCTCTGTGGTTGCCTGAGTGCTGGAATTAAAGGTATGTGACACAATGTAGTTGGTATCTCTTGTGATAGCTCCCTTCTTACCTTTAATTTGCTAATTGGATCTTCTCTCTCTTACATTTTGATATTTTGACTGAGAGTTTGCCAATATTTTTACTTTTGTTTTTAAAGAACCATTTGTTTCATATTCTTTGTAATGTTTTTCTATCTTAGTTTTAACTATTTCTTTCCATCTACTGATTTAGAATTTGGCTTATTTTTATTCTCTGTTTTCATTGGTTCTAAGGTATATTGCTAAATAATTTATTTTATATCTAAATGAATTTTTAATATAGGTATTTATAGATACAATCTCACCTCTGAGGACCACTTTCACTTTATAGCATAAGTTTTGTTATATTGTATTTTCATTTTTATTCAATTCATAGAATCTTTATGATTTCCTTCAGTATATATCTGATGCATCACTTATCATTTAATAGTGTGTTTTTCAATCTCCATGAGTTTGTGTGTGTTCTGTGCTTTCTCAGCGACTGATTTCTAGTTTTATTCCATTGTGTTCAGATAGAATATAAATATTAGGTTTTCTACCTTTTAAAGTCTTGCATTGCAGTATATTATAATCTACTTGGGAGACTACTTTATCTTTGATTCTTTTTAAATCAAATGTTTCACAGTTCATTTTGTGTTGGGCTAATAACATCTACTGGTGAGAGTTAGGTATTGAAATTACCTACTATTATTGTGTTGTGTTTCATCCATGTTGTTAAATCTGGTAGTGTACATACAATCAAGGAAGGCAGCTGCATTGGTGTTTAGTGCATGCATATTTAAGATTGTAATATCCTCTTGAGGGATTGTTTTTGCTTCAGCATGAAATAGTTGGCCTTCTTAATCTTCCCTTACTCATTGTTGTCTGAAGTTTCTTGTGTTATGTGATAAATAATGACATTTGTTTCTTGATGCCATTTGTTTACAACACTCTTTGACCTTTGACTTTAAGGTTTCATCTATCTTTGACAATAAGTTACATCCTGGAGGAATAAAATTATCATTTGCCCACAACTTTTAGATCCAGTCTTTTCATAATGTACTACAGATTTCAAATATTTGATAAATATTTCCTTACTCATTTACTTTTTCTGATTGTTTGAATTCATCTACTTTGTATGAAACTCTGATAGACTTTCTTCCACCTGATTCATTATATTGGTGTGCCTTTCCATTCAGCTTTTTATTTATGGTGTTGAAATTTTCATTTCCAGTATTTAAAAAGATTTATTTTTCTTTTACAGAATTTCTATCTCTTTATTGAATTACACTTTAATGTTTTGGGCTAACTTTATTTCATTGACTTATTTGTATTTTCTGGAAATTCATTCAAGGGTTACCTTGTATATTTTTGATTTTTTTTTGATTGTATAATTTATTTCTGTTCATAGCACCATATATTCAATATAAAAGGGGGGGATGGAAACAGAGAAGAGAAAGGTGAAGCCAGAATTACAGGGAAACCAAAACCGGAAGCCAGGGGTTCCAACACTATCACAGAGTGTGTGAAGAAAATTTTTTTAAAAGAAATATATATATATATTTCTTACAGTATATAGTGTATATATACTGTAGTTGTCCTTAAACATACCAGAACAGGGCATCAGATCCCATTATAGATGGTTGTAAGCCACCATGTGGTTGCTGGGAATTGAACTCAGGACCTCTGGAAGAGCAGTCAGTGCTCTTAACTGCTGAGCCATTTCTCCAGCCTATTTTTTTTTATTTCTTTGGAGAAAACCCTTATAATCTTTTTTTTTTTTTTTTTTTTTTTAAATAGTTCGTTCTCATTGGAAGCTATTACTATAGGATTAGAAATTGTGGAAGAGTCATGTTATCTTGGCTTTTATTTTTATTTTTCTTGTGTTTTCTCATTGGCATTCACATATTTAGGGCTGGTGGTTGGTTGGGTTTTAAATTCTTGAATCACTTCTGTTCTTACAGTGGAAGTGTTTACAGCGCTGAGAATGGTCCAGGTTGAAATAAGTTTGAAGTCATGTTTCATCTGTTTGACTAAGCATCTAGCTCAGTTCTTAGATTCTCAGTCCAGGTGTTTGGCTTCAGATTTGACAAGTTATAGTACTTTGAGGACTGGGGAATGGCCAGCCTCTTCATGAGTCAGAGGACTTAAAAATGTCTTCTCGGGGCTAGAGATATGGCTCAGAGAATGAAGGCATTTTTTCCCCCAGAGAACCAGAGTTCTGTGTTCAGAACCTACAGCCACTTTTAACTTCAGCAGCATGCCATTTTCTGACTTCCACTGGCTTTGGCACACATGTGGCTTTTAAACATGGATACACACATACAATTAATTTAGTAAGAAATCTTAACCAACCCCCCACCCAATGACTTCTCTTTGGTGTTCTGGTCTAGTGACTAATAGAGGATTTTTTTCTACCTATTTCTCTTCCTTCTGCTAGTGCTATGAGCAACGTTTGACTTCATCCCTCCTCTTTTTCTCTCCTTGAAAATGTTTGTTACTGAAAGTGCAGTGTGCATATTTTTGAGGCAGTCTTAAATCATGCCTTCCTTCTCTTCTGGGATCCTTGATGGGAGTGAGGAGCTCCCTAAACCTTGTTAGTACTTCTGGAATGTACTCTGAACTTTTTCCTCTTCTGGTCTGTAAACATCTATTTTACTTATAATCATGTAGATGCTTTGTGTTTGACCCAGCTCTTCTGATGACTGTAATCCTATTTCACCAGAGTCAAGCAGACTACTCTTTGGTAGTTTGAATATGCTTGGCCCAGGGTGTGGCATTATTAGGACGTGTGCATAGGTGTGGCCTTGTTGGAAGAAGTGTTTTCACTGTGGGGGTGGGATTTGAGACCCTTCTAGCTACCTGAAGCCAGTCTTCTCCTGGCTGCCTTCAGATAAAGATGTCGAACTCTCATCTCCTCCAGCACCATGTCTTCCTGAATGCTGCCATGCTTCCTGCCCTGGTGATAATGGACTGAACCTCTGAAAGCTTACTGCAACTAAATGTTTGCATTTATAAAAGTTGCCTGGTCATGGTGTTTTTTCACAGCAGTGGAAACCTTAATTAAGACACTAGGACACATGCTTATGTCTCTTCTTTTCCATAGTGTCTTTGTTGCTCCATTGGCTATGAGATGCTATAAGATGCTCCACTTTGCGTCTATACATTTTTATCATGAAATCTATTGTTGTATATTGATGTAGCCATTCTGGCTGTCCTGTGCTTAATGTCATGACTGTATTACTTTAATTTCAGTTCACCTTTTACTTTTGATTGTGCTTCTAGTTGACAGCCAATAGTTGGCTTTTATAAACATTTCTCCAAACTCAGCCTTCTGAGTTGAGTATTGATGTTTTTGTATTTAGTGTAATCACGATACTTTGGGGTTCATATTTGTCATTTTCAACTTTTTTATGTGCTTTGTTGATCTTTTGTATTCTGTGATCTGCTTTATGACAACTCTGAAAATCAGACTCCCTTCCCACACATCAACACAATTCCCCCCCCCCCAGACACACACACAATTTTTTTTTGTCTTGCTACTTGTGGTTATTTGTTTGTTTATTAACTCTCTGAAACAATGAACCGATATTGCAATGTCTATTATACAGAGGCATGAATGACCGAGAAAAAAATATTGCAGTGACATGAGCAGATAACAGAGCTTCTCCCAGAGTCTCTGTAAAACCTTCTGCAAACTGAGAATAAAAAATTCCAGCATAGTTAATAAAACTCACTATAAAGATGGCTTACAAGGAGATAATATGCCTTTTTTAGAGAGATTTCTTTTCAAATAAAATTGCTAAAATCACAGAAAACTGTGCTGAAGGCCTGAGCAAATTTGACTCAAATATGGCCTGACTGATTTCCATATATATATTTAGAATTTCACAAATATAACTTAACACCCCTCCCCCACCCAATTCCTTGCTTGAGGGTCTGTGAGCAGCTGTGCCTTCCTGCTAGAACCACCAAACAAGCTCCTGAGACTGCTATTTTTTGAGAGAGTCGATAGTCTTACAATATGTCTCTGGCTGGAATTCCCTAGATAGACCAGGCTAGCCTTGGGCTTTCAGAGATCTGCCTGTAAATGTGCTATAAAGGTATATGCCTGTGCTGGCCTCACCTGGGGTCTGACCTTTAACCTTCATGCACAGTGATAATATTCTAAACTCCCAGTATAGCTTTTGTAAGGAGGTCTAATCCTTTTGGGTGCCCCTCAGGTACCATGTCTTAAGATCTTACTAAAATTTCTTAGCCTCAGAAAATTATCTCTGAACCTCCCAAAATTCTACATATAGTTACCATAAAGAAAGTAAAATGTTCCTTTCCCTTGCAATGCCCATCCTCACACTTACTCTTCTTGAATGTTCTTGTTTATAATTTTTTAGGTTACCCTGTGCTTAAATCACATCCTTTAATAATCTCTGACCCTGCTTCTTATACTGGCTTGTCCTTGTTCTTCAGTGAAGTCAACGATCGATCTAGCTTTACCATAGTAAAGATCTCTGAAAACAACCAGACTGCTCCATGGGGCAGTGTGGTGCTGTGTCTCTGGTCAGCATCCCACTGCCACTAGGGGCAGTATTTGTCAATATTTGTTATACAAGACACTCAACTTTCTGTTCACTTAGTTGAGTGACCATCAGGTGATTAGGCGGAGAGATCATTACATTCTGTGGGAATCTACAAGAGTGCAGAGAATCTCTGCAGTTTGCAAAAGATGTTTGCATTGTGTTGAGAATTTAGAACTCCAACTTAGCCCTTGCTTACTTTTCTAGCAAAGAAACTAAGGTTATACCACATTGAAAGCTCAGGATTTTTTTAGGGCTTTCCTAGGACACACATGGGCTTCTAGGTTCCCAGGATTATTTCAGAAACTTTCAAAGCTCTCTGTTAACATGTCAGTCTCTGTATTTTTCCTTTCAGGTTTCTGGAGAAGCCTCTTATTTTCTCAACTTCTGTCTCTATCTCAGACATCTGTGTTAAACAATTGCCTCTGATTGTTTTTATAGACAGATGGCTCCAGGGAAGAGATTTTCATATAATTGAGCTCTGAGTGGAGTAGCTCACGGTCAGTCCTTAGAATGCCCAGATCACTGTAGACTGAGCGGGTCTCTAAGGGTGGAGCTTTTTTGCACTGCCCTAAATCCATTTGGCACCCTGAAGTGCTAAACTGCTGTTTCATACAACTTCCTTTGGAGCAAGTCTGCTGCAGAGTCAGGGTGGGGATGGGGACAGCATCATCTAAAAGGCAAGACTCATTGCTTTCAATGGGATTGGCAGGCATTTTCTTAATAAACACTTCTCTAGTTAAGGCAAGCTTTTGAGTAATGCCCATTATTCTCAAAAAGCTGTTTTTAAACAACGTTTTGCCAGGTTTCTCATTGTTTTCACAGAGGAATAAAACTTTGGGTCCTCTTTCTTCTGGCTCAGATATCCTCCTCCCCCTTAGTGATTTTGAAACTTAACTCAACATGGTCTTCTCAAGAAGTCTATCCTTTACCTACAAGACTCCTAGTCCAGTTCTCATAATGGCCAAGATGTTCCTTCAATAACAACACCTACTCTAAGGGGGGGGGGTGACAGGTTAACTTGTTCCTGTTTTTCTATTACTGTTAGATAATTCCTTTAAGGACAGGACTGGATTGCACGATGATTGGTATAGCCAACTTCCTCATTGAATCCATAATCACCTAAGATAAAAGCCACTGGACACACTTACGAAGGAGTGTTTGGTTAGGTCATGCCTATAAGGGAGTTATCTTTATACTAATTGAGATGGGAAGACTTGCCCACTGTGGGTGGAAAAATTCCCTGTGTGGGATTCTTGATTATAAAAATGCAAAATGGAACTATGCAGCTTCATGCATTCATGTTCTTTGCTTTATGATTGAAGATCTAATATGACTAGCTGCTTCAAGCTTCAAGCTGCCTTGACTCTCAGCAATAATGGACTGAACCTCTGAACTGTGAGCCAGAGCTTTCTCCTGTAAGTTGTTTTTGTAAGGTGGTTTTTTGTTTGTTTGTTTGTTTGTTTTTGTTTTTTATCACAGGAAAAGAAACTAAGACTGTGCTTCATAACTATACAGTCCTTTTCTTAACAACATCTCTCATTGAGTTCATTCCTCTGGTTTCTTTTTCTTTATGTATTTTCTATCTTATTTTATTCTAGAATTATTTAAAAGAAACATGCTCATAATAGTGAATGACTAACTGAGAAGACTCCGGGACAGAGAAAAACATTTAAGGCTTAGATTTATGTTGTATTTGATTTCGTGTAGTTAATAGGTTAAGGATAAAATTTTGGTACTAAGATTCTTAGCTCCAGACCTGGAAAAAGTTCAGCTTTTAATTTTAAATATAAAATTGTGAATTAAAAATAGAACTGGACAAGGAAGAACAATGTAGCACACCTTCATTATATGGCATCTTTTTGCATGATTACTATGGGGGGTATAAGCCTTTAAGCAGGCTCAGTTCCAAGCAGTGTTGATGGAGGGCCTGCTTGGTCTTCTTATGATGAAGTACTAAATTGTTTTCTTCCCGTGGCGGAGCACAGTGAAAGCTGCTGAGTACTTAAGTGCACAGCCTCTTTTGTCATGAATTTGCAGTACTGAATAGATGGCTAAGAGGTTCAGACAAAGGGAAAGGTGACTGTAAAGATGTTTCTTACTCTAAAACTGGTCGACATACTCATCTACCTAGGAATGTTAGAGTGATATTCTAATGACTTCCCAGCCTTTGGAGATGCTGATGAAAGAGCCTGTAATATATCTCTCATTAGCTTTTGCAACCATGATATTGAACTCAGCGATTCAGAGCCCTCCAGTCTGTTCTTCATGGGGGGAAATAAAAGTAATATAAATTAACTTGTTCCTCCTCTAGAGAAAAATAGAGAGGCAAGTGACTTTCGGTCAAAAGATAATCAAATTAATAAAGACTTCTCAGCCACCTGATTCCACATCTCTAAAGAAATAGCCATGATTTTTAATTATAAGAAAAGCATACTGCCCTTTTGAAAATATGAGTTACTCACAAATACACTTTTATCAAGTTGCTTGGTTTTTATTTCTTTTATAATCATATTTTCTAACAAATATAATTTTAACAGAATTTGCAACACTAACTTTGAAATTGTAATGAAGCTGTTCTTGGGGTGTGAAGAATTAAGGGAAAGTGTTAATGATAAATAATAGAAACTGGCAGGGATTGGGAAGTTTAAAGATTCTCATTGTTAATAGTGAGTGAATTTAGTTGAGGCAGGTCAGATCCAGATAAATTTAGAGCCACAGCTCCAATTTCTATACAATGGAATTAAAATTAGGAGTAGTATTATGTCTGGAATATACTGAATATCTTTCTTTTTATAGCAAATGGTACTTTTGATACTTGCCATTTTTTAAAATTGCTATAGCTCACAGCATAAAACAAAGAAATTCTAATCAGTAAGCAATCTATTTTGAGTTTAAATTCTGAAATAAGATAGAGAATCATAAGAAGAAGCAAAACAGTTAATGAGAAAGAATATTCTGCTAATTATAACATTATTACTAAGCATTGAAGGAATTATTTAACAAATTTCTGAAGTTTAAAGCTTACATTATGCTCCTATTAAACTCACAAATTCCAGTAATATCCTGTTTCTAAATGAAAACTAAAAGTATTGTCTAATCAACAACTCAAGTAACTTGAATAGTTGAATGAGCTTATGAGCCAATGTATTGCCTTGTTTTTATAAACTGTCAAATAAAGACAGACTATTTTTTGTCAGTTTGGGTGTTTTACAAATACATTTATTAATCATATTTCTGAAGGGAGAGAAGTCCAAAATTAAGGTGCTGACTGATCTGGTATCTGGAGAGGTCCTGCCTCCTGATTTGCAGATGGCCACCTTCTCTTGGTGACCTACCATAGCAGAAACCAGGGAAAGTGATGTCATTCATCACTTCCAGAAAGGCTTTTGCAGACTGATTTCTTGGCTTTGGAGACCTTGGAGAAAGATGAAAGAGAAGGAAGGAGCAAGAATAGTGACAGTAGAAGTCACCGTGTGTCTGAACGGCTAACATGATGAGTATTCTAAGCACTTCAGAGAGCTTCCAGAAGGCTACTAGGATTTTGAAATGGAGCTGAGGTCTTATAAAGGTGGCTGGGTGCTCAGTCAGAGAGCATGGTATGGGTCTCTGAACATGGCCTTCACTTTATTGCCACTGTGATGAGTGAGGCATAGGGTTATAGAAGTTAAGAAACAAAAAATGTGCAGCTCTTAAAAGAATCATGTGTCAGGAGGATTAAGAACTTGAAGATTGTCTATACTTACTACCTTTCTTCATGTTTTGATGTGTGTTTCCTGACAAGCTGGTTTTATTTTTTCTATGTTTTCATATGTATATGTGGTACATCTGTATATTAGTGAGTATACTTTTGAGTGTGCTTTTTGTGAGTGTATATGGTTGCATATGTACACACACTTGTGAGTGTGAGACCAGAGGTTAATTGTGGGCATCATTCTTCAAGAATGTAACTTGTTTTCTGAGACAGCATCTCTTTTGTTGCTCAGAAGCTCACCAAGCAGCCTAGGTCACCCTGTTAGCAAGCCTCAGGGATCCTTCTGTCTCTGCTTCCACAGTACTGGGATTACAATAGCACATCACCATGCCTTCCTCCTTCTCCTCCTCCTCCTCCTCCTTCTTTTTCTTCCTCCTCTTCCTCTTTCTCCTCCTTCTCCTCTTCCTCTTCTTCGTGCTCCTCCTCCTCCTACATTTCCTCCTGCTCTTCTTCTTTTGTAAATAAAACTTTATTAGAAGAAATTAGTTCATTTATGTATTGTGCCTGATTGCTTTTTCACTACACAAAGATCATACAAAATGTCCCATAAAGCTGAAATGGTTATGGCCTGGTCCTTTAAAGAAAGTGTCTGTCAATCTTTATGCTAGATTATGCATGTTTTCATGGATTTGGGATGTTTTATTTCATGCCTGCCTTCTTAAATGTGTATTCTGGTAAGCCAGCTCAGGTCTTCATGATTACACACTAAGTACTTGGATGGCCATGCTGTCCAAATTTCTACTGCCCAAATATCAATGACTTATTACCATGGTTAATACCATGAGTTAAGACATAGATATTGTGCATTTGGGACTTTCAAGGCTTCTTGGAACAATACTTTTGAACCTAGAATGTTAGCTCCTAAAGCTAACACAAACCTAGGATATATGAGCAAAGTGGTGACCATTTCATTCAGCTAGGCAATGAGAATCACAGTGAATCCTCTAAATACAGCTAGCCAGGCTTAGGAGGCTTCACCATGAACCATATCTATTGTTCTTTGCCCTTAGACTTCCCAGCCTCATGAATTATGAAAAGTGTCTTTTGTTGGTTGGTTTTGAGAGAGGGTCTCAATCTATAGCCCAGGCTGGCCCAAAATTCACTATGTAGCCTAGTCCAGCCTCAAACTCATGAGAGTCTTCTACTTTAGTTTTCCAAGTGAAGGGATTACAGGCATGGGCTATCATACTTAGCTTGTATGTGTACTTTTAACCATAGAAATAAGTTAGTAGTGCCAATACTTCATGACTAAATTGAATTCAAGAAGTTCAAAAAGCCTCTGGGTGCCTATTCATCCAAGTTGTCCTGGAGTTTAGAACTATCATATTATTATAATAGTAAT
This sequence comes from Rhynchomys soricoides, assembly GCA_019843965.1. NCBI lineage: Eukaryota > Metazoa > Chordata > Mammalia > Rodentia > Muridae > Rhynchomys > Rhynchomys soricoides. Next base: position 8,237,082 of record JADRCH010000175.1, read on the forward strand.
GTAATGGGAAAAAATGCCTGTCACTGAAAGAGAATTAAAAATATGACTGTGTGTGGTATTTATCAGTTTCTACTTGAAGGAAGATCTGGGAGGAACTTGAAAGAGATATCTTATGATATCTCTTTAGTTGCTGCCTTAGATTTCAGTCACTGTAGGAAGCAATTACCATAATTACATACACATATTCTATTGTGCCAAGGACTATCCTTGACTTGGAACGGGGTTCTGAGGAAGGGATGTTTGAGAACAGCAAAACAAATGACTTGAAGTCAAATTGTGGGTTACAAGCTGACAGCCTATGTTCTGCTTGAGACAGCTTTCCAGATAGAAAGCCCAGGCTTTTATTTACGTATCAATCCAGTCATTACCCAAGGTTCCCACGAATCAGCATCTAATGACCCCAGCCCTTTGATTCTTAGGAGACAGCAATCACATTTCTTTTTAAACATTGCAAAACAATTAAGAACTCTGACTGCATTTGTTAAGCACAGACAATAAGCTATCTGGGTGGGACCCTGCCCTGAAATTCCCGTTCCTACCAAACCTGGGCCTTGACCTAAACTCCCTCTATCCCAGGCTAACCTTGAACTCAGGAATTTGTCAATTTGTCTGCTTTCGTATCTGCCTTCCTTTGTATTTTCTGACAATCTGGCTCACAGTGCAGCTGCCTCTGTTCCTTTAGGTCTGCAAAGCACCTTATACAATTCATATTGCATCCTTTTATTTTGCATATTTGAGAAATTACACACACACACACACACACACACACACACACGTTAATTCATGTTTTCAGAGTTCTTTCTCATAGTCTTTAGGGTTGTCCTGAAGGTCTTAGCATTTACAATTTTGCTGAGACATTAGCCACACCCTCACCTCCTGTCTCTAATTAAAATTGAGTATTAACCTTGGCAGAGAGGATATTCCTCAAAAGAGAAACATAAAATTATATATATATAAATTATACAAATAAGCCTTATGCTCACACCAACCATCAACACTTGTGGAGGCCCACACCCTGCCCTGCTGGCTTTGTTCCAGGGTTGAGAGCCATGTCACCCAGATTTGGCACTATTGCATGGTCTACTCTATGTTGCTTTGGAGGAACTCAGAATCCTGGTTTGTAAAGCTATGACTCTGCTCTCTTGGAAGTTAGCACCATTTTTCATGCTGTATCACACTGAGCCTAGAAACACAAGGATATTAGATATAGAGACAGAGGAGTTCTCAGGGTCGAGATAGGGGACTATGCCTATATTAAAGATGCTATGGCTAATTGATGGACTAGAACTTCATGGTTGTGGAGATTTTCAGTGTTGTAAAAGTAGCCAAATTATCTTGGGCTATCTTTAGATCTGCTTAATGATTATTTATTGCCCTCCTCTCTATCTAACTAACATTCTTGTAAATATTAACATTAAGACCATTTGCAATGTATTAAAAATTAGCAGACTGCTAATTTCTAACAACCCCAAAGCTAAGAAAATTATCAGAAAGTATCTGAAATCTATAGCAGAGATTCTCTAATTTACTGTAACCTACCTCATCAAGAGATTCAATTTGGGTTATAATCACTCACATTAATCAAAGATAAATTCCCTTGTATGGTGACAGCTGTGTGTTGTATTCACATAGATCAGGAAATAAGGGAAGACCCATAGGGCACAAGAGTTGGTTTAAATCTGACAGACTGGAGATGAATAGTGGAACACCCCCTCCTTTGAGTGAGAATGCTCTATACCTGGTCTCTTCCTAACATGCCATTTTAGCATAGGGCCAAAACTATGCTAGGCTCAACAGAAAAGTAAGAGGTGTGTCTGCTCAGTCATTTCCACTGTGAACAATATGGTGGGGAGTGGTGTTGTATTCAACAATTTTATGTAGTTATGTAGCAAGATGTTTGGTCTGTGTTAGATAACTTAGGTTGTTTTGTTGAGAAAACACAATTTTGGCCTTAGAGTGAATCTGAGCATGAATACAAAATGATTCATCCTAGAAGATCGTTTGTCCTCTGTATCACTTCAAATTTAATAGTCACTTGCGAAGGACTATAGGAAGGATTCCAGCAATATTTGAACTTTAGATCCATTTAAATATGTAGTTCAATGATCTCGTTAAAATGTAAATCTGATCCTTGATTGTTCTTAATTCATCAATTTACTTTAATGCCTTTTTAATTTTTTAAGGTCTTCCTTACTTATTATGAATGATATTCATTTTTAGGGCTTCAATATAACCTAAGTTAGTAGAAGTAATTCAAATTCTTACATATTTAAAATGGGTTATATGAGTAAATGACAGACAGAAGGAAAGCAATACAAAATTCCCATAATACTTAAAGGGAATAAACCTTACGGGTTACATTAACCTTGCAAATAGGAGACCTCTGGTACTATCTACACTCTTTTTTAGTCCAGGCATGATTTGATTGCTGTATACTCAATATAGGCCACCAGATTTGCTATAAGTAATGATTCATAAAATGTAGGAAACTGTAGCAAAACATTATTCATGCATTATGAAATATATAGTTTTGCATCTTCAGGGAAAATCTTACTGTAGCTTGTCTTTTAGCCAAAGCTCCATCAAGTAGTTTTTGATCTAACTGAAAACACTGCTTATGTGGTGGCCTCTCTGAATAAAGCATTGAACTTAATTCTTGTTTAGTATAAAAATGTATCATTCATTGAGGATTTACTGCGTGCTAGTTATTGGGCTAAATACATTGCTATACTTATTATATCATAGGTTATTAGTTAAACCTCTTATATCCATCATGACAATCCTGCAAGAAAGGTTTAGATTTTATTCCAATTTAACAGCTATAGAAATTAAGACATGTAGAATTTATGTAAGTTTCCCAAAGTCATATTGCCTGTAGATATTGGAACTGGAGCATGAATTCAGACTTGGCTCTGACAAGTATTATATTTATGCCATTGGGCAAGTTAATAGTCTAGGCCTTGTTCTCAGCTGAAGAAATAAGAGTATCATGCAAGAATATAAATACTAAGAATACTAACTGGCAGTCATCATTGGCTAGGTAATTTCTAGATGCTGACTACAATGTTGCAAATGTGATAGATACTATGCTTAAGCAGACTAGTATCTTGTCTCTTGTCTTAGCAACTAGTATACACTTACTCCCTCCAAGAAGTTGAATAACTTGAGTGGTTTCTTTCTCTTTTTTTATTTAACAACTATATGTTATTACAAATAAGATGTTTCCAAGTAGCTTCTTCAAATTTATTCTAGGATAGATTAGAGTCAACTTTGAAATGTTCTAAGTAAAAATTTGAAGGGATTCTTGTTGAAGTGAGGCAGAGCTAGAGTCTTTCTGTCCTCCCAGGGACATTCTACTATCACTTCCAAGTGGATTGTGGGAAACTTACAGCTGTATACTTGCCTCCTAAGAATTGCCTCTCTTAAATTATCATGTGGCTCTATCTTAAGGTTTTGTGGAAGGTCACATCAGGAATTTTTTGATATTTATCACTGTATTTGTTGTAAAAGTACTTCTGAGAACATTCTGTTCTGTAGTGTTTGGTTCCTATTTATTAAGTTCTTTGGGTAGATTTTCTGGGTAAGGCTTTGCTTGTGCTAAAGAGCAAGGGAGTTTTTTCTCTCCAGTGCTAAGAATTTTGTAACCATTGGTCTCACACTTTTCAATAAGGAAGCTCAGAATCAAATTTGAAGTCACACTACCATACATATTTAGGCACATTAGTCCATAACTGTTATTGTAACAGACCATGGGAAAAGGAGACTGTTTCAAAGCCATTAAGATGGTAGTGAATGCTTCTTTGGCCTGGGCTTTTATTTTGGAATGACTGTAGACTATAGACATGTTTTAAATATGGAACATGGTGGTGTGTGACAGATAGTTCATCTAACTGTGTTGGGTAGTCCTGCACACTCCCTGTGGTAACTTCTGTCATTTCATAGTGTGATCATATACTTTAGCAATCACACTTCTATCTTTTGTGTGTATGCTTTAACTACTGCACTGTGCCATGTACACACTTGTGCTTTCATTGTCCATGGATCAAGCTCTCAAATTAGAAAGTAACTTGCTTTGCATGCAATGCATAGCACTGTTCATTAACTCCTACTACATGTATGTGTAGTCACCCTACTGTGGTGTGCAGTGCTTTATTTATCCCACGAGTGGTTCTCCATCTGACTCTGTATGTAAACTCACATAGCACACAGCTCATTAGCACTAAGTTTAGCTCTATTGTTTGTGAGAGCCTCAAGAGCAGATACTACTCTTTAAAAATTGATTACAAGACAAGAGAGCTCTCCAAATTCTTTGGAAAGAACAGAGGACAGAATAGTTATTTTTAGCATTTAGACTTTTCCTGCGAAGTCTGTAAGGCAGAAGTTGAAGCTACTGCTAAGTTCCATGTATTGCACCGGAAGCTCCTGTGAAGGAGTCTGGGAAAAGGCTGTTGTTTAAAATTGAGCTGAGGAAGCACTGTGAATGGATTTGTGATGATCCATGTGCATAATGACTCTTCACCCCAGGCTCATATCTGTGGTCAGAGTGTGGTTCTGGCTGGGTTAACTTTGTAAGCCATGTATAGGGTTTTCTCATCTCATACCCAGACTGTGGCTTGCCGTACAGAGAGTGATATATTTTGCTAGTGGTTAGAAAAATTTCAGAATGGGAAACCAGAGAAGGTGACTCAGAGTGGCCATAGAACAATTTTATTCATATGCACTTTTGACTTGTGTGGAAATTTTACAGAGGAGGAAACAAAACCTAAAGTGCCCCCAAAGATCTGAGTGATATGCAAAACAGATATGCTTCAGAGTTTGGGATTTGGGTAGGCAGAAGGTAGATGAAACAGGTCATGAAGACAGCTCAATGAAAAGACAAGCAACACTCTGAGCAAATGCATATTTAATGATAAAAGATTTAAAAAGTAAAAAAGAAACACAGGGAAATGAGAGGGTAGACTCTTGGTCTTACCACCTGAACAGTCCCAACCTCTAGCCGTTTCTATCTTTTGCCTCCTCTCCTGGAATTGAGCTGAACGTCTCCCTGATGCATGATAGTTAGTCTAGGCATTTGGGGACCCTGTTCTCTCTCCATATCAGTCCAATGACAGCAGTAGTTGGTAAATACATCTATTCTCTGACTCATAGCTACTTCAGTAAACTCCAGTACTCTAGGTCGTTTTTGGATTTCTATCTGTGTAAATGTGTGTATTGTTCAGTAAGCCTCTGTGGATAGAGGGCTGTAATGGATTAGCTGCAAACACCTTCATACTTCATATCAGTTACTTACTAATTTTTACTTATTTGTATATAATTTATATGAGATTAGTGTCTGTCTTTCTAAATAGTAGGTACATAGGGTGGAGGTACACACCTATTTGTATTTTGTTTTAGGTTTTGTTTATTTATGCTTTTTTGTTGTTGTTGAGACAGTACCTTATTCTACATCCTATGTTAGCATGGAAATCATAATAATCCTCCTGCCTCAGACTCCCAAGTGCTGGGATTATAGAGGGGAGCTGTCATGTCAAGCACGATTGTGTTTGTTTTATAATTTATTCTAAGTGCCCGGCCCAGTGTGCCATGCCCACACATAAAACTAGTTGAAAGAAACACATCACTGACTATCTGGCCCTGGGTGCTTTCCTTTTTCTAGGGTTCTCTTGCTTAAGTCTCTCAAGGTCCTCTAGAATCATTCACAGGACCAGCATTATTCAACCTAGCAAAGTCACAACAGCAACACCAGCATCACAGCAGAAGCATCTTCATGCAGATGTGTCTGAAGGGAAGTCCCATTCAAAGGAACATCCTGCTATCCCCTCCATTTCCCCATTCTCACATACAGCTTGGGGACTGTGGAAATTTTTGTTGTCTCATTTGTGGACTGCAACACTAATCTGTGGCAAGCTGCACAACCCAGGTAGGCTTGTGTTTTTATTGCAGTTTCTACTCTTGGGTTATCATTTTCTAATCAAATCCTCAGCACTCATTAGCACATCTCCACCATTTGCTTTAGTGCAGAGGCCCCAGGAGCATCCTGGAATCTGAGATTACATTGCAGAGTGTACGAAATTGGATGACAACCTCTTGTCCCCATTCCCAGCAACCTTGGCAACTCAAGAAGACCTGGAACTCAGCTAAGGTATAATTCAGGGATAGGATGCCTTGCTTTCTGGCTTTCTTAAAGGGGAGGAAGCTATAGGGGTGGGAGAGAGGAAACATTTATGGCCAAGAAAGAAAGAGTTGCTTTTTTTTTTCCTTCCAGAACTTTCCTTTTCTTTAAGAGCATTAAAGCATACTTTATTTCTTCCTGTCCCTGCATTCTTTCAGACTGCTGTTTCATTTGGACCCACGGATTCTTAGAGGTTTATGCTGAACCCTCTTCCCTTCTATTGATAGGAAGCCAGCAAAGCTTAGCATAAAGGAAACAGAGAGGGTGGATTGCAAGGGACCTGCTGGCTTGGGCCACCTGCAGGAAGGCACCTAGGCAGAGCACAGAGACTCTTGCAGAAACAGAGCAGTGTGCCTGCAATCTAAATCAAAGGTGTTTATAAAAAGAATTGCCTCTTTTGGAGATGAGTTCTTCCCCTCCCTGCTCAGGTCCTGCTGTCTTCCTGCTGTCACTAGGCAAGGGCTCTCAGCCTACTCATGGTTTGAAAGGCAAAAAGCTTTAAATGGTAGCATCTTTTCTGGCTCAAATTGCTGTTGCCAGCTCTGCATGCAGGCCCACCTCCTGACCAGGGGCTATTTCTCTATAGTTTTATTTTACTGCTTCACTTTCCTTAGAAAAAGAAAGAAAGAAAGTCTCTTATTTCTCCAGTATAAGATGCACGAATGTGTTCTATAGGAAACAACCTTAGCAATAGGCAGGAAAGAACATGTCACAACAAGTTCCCAGAGCCCAGTCACCCATGGCAAACAGCATAAGCATGTTGGTATGTCCTTCTGGGCTTTTTTTTTTAGCATATTTAGGGTGCGAGCATTTGTAGCCCATGCCCATTATTTCCATATTCATTGGAAAGTGAGGATTTTCCAATGTAATATTATGTCTGAATAAGATTCTTTTAAGGAAAAGGAAGGGAAAACATTGGGTGAAGAAGAGGCAGGAACAGAAGTACACTGATTCTAGTAGTGTTGCATCTAAGGCGCTTCCAGAGTGGCGTTGGCTTATAGATGTTCACATTTAGAAGCATCTACCAATTAGAAAGAGAAGTGATGAGTCAGAAGCCATCTGGGAATCACAGCCTATTTCGATGAGATAAATCTTTCCGGTGCCTTTAGCCACACTGGTACTGCCCACCCTTAGGCTCATACTCTGAGAAATCAGTCACTTAGCAGTGTTAGCACAATATGCAAACATGATAGAGGATGAATACACAAACTTAGGATGCTTATGACATTGCTAGGTAATAGGAGCAATCAATATCATATATATAACCCATCATTGAGCTTGACTATGACACAGTGACTGTATTTATATCACTGCTTGGACCACCTGCAGGAAAGTACCTTGGCAGAGCACAGAGACTCTTGCGGAAACAGAGCAGTGTGTATGCCTGCAATCTAAATCACAGGTATTTATAAAAAGAATTCCTTCTTTTGAAACTGAGTTCTTCCCTTCTTGACAATACTCATATATTGGCATCAACATTCTCTGAGGGAGAAAGCAAAGAGATGAGATAGTTTAACAAAGTCCAAGGTGGAAAATAACGTACCTCTCAATAGGCACATGTGGACACCTGCTTAAATCACCGTAGGAGTTCCGCTCATATCCAAATCTCCCAGTACTTGGGGTCGGATGATGACTGGCCTAGATACGTCGAGTGGCTATGGCATAAATATGGGACAGGGATCTGATGTTGAAGTCCTCCTTGGCCAGTACACATTTGTCTTTGAGAAGTTACTTTGTGAGTTAGCTTGTTCCTTCATACACTGAGTAACATAAAATTAAATTTTCTCCAAAATGCTTTCTGAGTTCCATATATAAAGCAAAACCACATTAAAAAACATTGAAGGCACATATCAGTACATTCTAATGTCTTACCCAAGGTCTTTGAGATCAAGCAACACAGGGAAAGGCTGGCCATGAATGTATGTGGCTAACCTTGGACATATCATCTAGTTTCTAAGCCTCTCCTTAGTTCTGTGTTAAAGGAGAATCAGAATAGAATAGTCAGCTTTACAGTTGTTGCATCAACTCCAAGAGAGTAAACTAACTGGAATGTTAAAAATGTTTATTCAGCATCCAACAAAAGGCACCCACATAGCTGTCAGCAAGTAGTGAACTAGAGATGAAGGTTTCTAACAAAGCTGTCTTGCTAGTTGGAGGTAGAGGAGGGAGGGGAGTGTTCTGGATAAAACACGATCCTTCTAAACCCTGCAAGCTGGAAGTAAACATTTCATCACAGGCTACTGTACCAAACAATTTCCATGCTGGCACACCTGTCAACATCAAAGAGACACCCTGGAGTGGAAAGCAGTGGCCTTCTGAAGGATCCTCAGAGGCTTCAGTGAGTGGCTGCAAGTGGGAAAGGGAGGAGAAACCACAAGGAAATCCACAAAATAAACTTCAGAATAGATTCAGATAGAGATCCAGGTTTCGTTTCATGCCTCTGAGATGAAGGGATTATTTCAGAAGGAAATAGGGTTTCAGACGAATGGCAGATGGCTGGATACAAACAAGCCTTGGTTACATGAAGAAGGGGAGTCTCCAGGGGAAAGGCCAAAATGACAAATGCAGTAGTCTTCCATTATTGAGAGTGTTTTTTTTTTTTTCCTTCTACTTGTCAGTTGCTAAGAGATCCATTCTGTTCTTCTGTGTGCTGAGAAGAAAAGAACCACACTTCTCTTATTTACCAAGTGCCCCTGAGCTGCCTACAGGTCCTGTCCTAGGACTTCAAGGAAGGGTAATGTTCCAGGCAAGAAGTAATTACAGCTCTTGGTTCCAGCCGCCTGGGCAACAGCTCACATGGTTAATTGGGTCTGCTAGGCTGGTCTGTTTTCCCTTGGCTTTTGCCATAGTTCTTCCTCTTCCCAATGTCTGAGGGAATTTTTATAGTCCAGTGCACTCAGCACATTTAGGTTACCTTAGAGGAAAGGGCCCTCATCAGGCAAGCCTTCATTTCCAGACCTCTGCAGCTAGGTTGTCTGTGGCATTAAAGAGGGCTGCCTGTTCATTAGCTAATGTATGACATTTTCATTAGCATTAATGAAGCCCCTCTGAATAACTCAGACTCAGAGTGATAGGGATGATCCTGTGCCACAGAAAGTGATTGGGGAAAATTTCCTGGCTCATTTAGGTTCTTGTTGGGAACAAAGGAACAGTGAATATATCCCAAGATAATAGACAACTTGCTTGTAAAGTTGGTTCTTTGAGAAGTGTAGGAATAATATTTTTAAACGTGTTATAATGGAGACTTTCAACCCCATACAAAAGAATCACATTACACTGAGCCTTCACATGCTCATTGCTCAGCCTCAACAATTGTTAGCATTTAGCCAATCTTCTTTTATCCAATTTCTATGCTTTACATTTTTGCAATATTCAGACTTCATATCATTCTAGACCTCAATTGTAGTTCCTCAGGATTCATCTCTAATGGATAAAAATGTGCTGCCCTGCTATCACTGCAGACTGCATTTCCATGAACTGGCATGGGGAATGGTGCATGTTAGTGTCTTAGTACCTAAGGCAGTGGTTCTCAACCTTCCTAATGCTGTGACTCTTTAATACAGTTCCACATGGCACGGTGACCCTTAGCTACAAAATTACTTTCATTGCTACTTTTTTTTTTTTAATAAAAAGTTTTATTTAATATATATCTGCCTGCCTGCTTCCACCTGTGGCCAGAGACACCCGCCTGACCCAGGAAACCTCCATATACAAGCAGTGCAGGAAGAAAACTACCTGCCCACTTGTGCTGAGGAGCCTGTGGGAGGCGGGCTCAAGACGCAGGGACTGAGGAAAAGCCGGAAGGTAAGAGCCTGCCTGCCTCCACCTGTAGCCAGAAACCCTGCCTGGCCTACCAGGTCTCCATATACAAGCAGTGCAGGGAAAAAGCTACCTGCCCACTTACGCTGAGGAGCCAGCAATAGGAGGACTCCAGACACAGGATCTGAAGAACAGCTGGAAGAGATAACTGGTCTCCCAGGATTATTGGCATCTGAGCTTGAAGGAAAGACAAGCCACAGTCAGAGAGAGAAAGACCAGCTAACACCAGAGATAACCAGATGGTGAAAGGAAAGGGCAAGAACACAAGGAACAGAAACCAAGACTACTTGGCTTCATCAGAACCCAGCTCTCCCAGCACAGCCAGCCCTGGATACCCCAACACACCAGAAAAGGAAGACTCAGATTTAAAATCACTTATCAAGAGGATGATAGAAGATTTTAAGAAGGAAATAAATAATACCCTTAAAAAATACAAGAGAACACAGGTAAACAACTGGAAGCCCTTAAAGAGGACACACAAAAATCATTGAAGAATTACAGGAAAACACAATCAAATGGGCAGAAATACAGGAAAACACAATCAAACAAATGAACAAAAACATTCAGGAATTAAAAACAGAAATAGTAACAATAAAGAAATCACAAAGGGAGACAACCCTGGAGTTAGAGAACATAGGAAAGAAATCAGGAGTCATAGATGCAAACATCACCAACAGAATACAAGAGATGGAAGAGAGAATCTCAGGTGCGGAAGATACCATAGAAAACATGGACACAACAGTCAAAGAAAACACAAAATGCAAAAAGCTCCTAACCCAAAACATCCAAGATATCCAGGATGCAATGAGAAGACAGAACCTGAGGATAATAAGCATAGAAGAGAGTGAAGACTCCCAACTGAAAGGACCAGTAAATATCTTCAACAAAATTATAGAAGAAAACTTCCCTAACCTAAAGAAAGAGATGAACATAAGCATACAAGAAGCCTACAGAACGCCAAATAGACTGGACCAGAAAAGAAATTCCTCCCATCACATTATAGTCAAAACACCAAATACACAAAACTAGGAAAGAATATTAAAAGCAATAAAGGAAAAGGGACAAGTAACATATAAAGGCAGACCTATCAGAATTACACCAGACTTTTCACCAGAGACTATGAAAGCTAGAAGATCCTGGGAAGATCAAATACAGACTCTAAAAGATCACAAATGCCAGCCTAGGCTGCTATACCCAGCAAAACTCTCAATAATCATAGATGGTGAAATCAAAATATTCTACAACAAATCCAAATTTGCACAGTATGTTTCCACAAACCCAGCCCTACAAAGAATAATACAGGGGAAACGCCAACTCAAGGAGGGAAACTACACTCAAGAAAAAGGAAGAAAGTAATCTTTCAACAAACTCAAAAGAAGATAGTCACACAAACAATATAAACAACATCAAAAATAACAGGAAATAACAATCACTATTCCTTTATATCTCTTAATATCAATGGTCTCAACTCCCCAATAAAAAGACATAGACTGACAGACTGGATCCATAAACAGGAACCCAGCATTTTGCTGCATCCAGGAAACACACCTCCGTGTTAAAGACAAACACTACCTCAGAGTAAAGGGCTGGAAAACAATTTTCCAAGCAAATGGCCCTAAGAAACAGGCGGGAGTAGCCATTCTAATATCAGATAAAATTGACTTTCAACAAAAATTCATGAAAAAAGATGAGGAAGGACACTTCTTACTCATCAAAGGAAAAATCTACCAAGAAGAACTCTCAATTCTGAACATCTATGCCCCGAATGCAAGAGCTCCCACTTTCATAAAAGAAACTCTACTAAAGCTCAAAGCACACATTGCACATCACACAATAATAGTGGGAGACTTCAACACCCCACTATCAACAATGGACAGATCCTGGAAACATAAACTAAACAGAGACACAGTGAAACTAACAGATGTTATGAACCAAATGGGTTTAACAGATATCTATAGAACATTTCATTCTGCATCAAAAGAATATACCTTCTTCTCAGCACCTAATGGTACCTTCTCCAAAATTGATCATATAATTGGTCACAAAACAAACCTCAACAGATATAAGAAGATTGAAATAATCCCATGCCTCCTATCAGATCACTACGGATTAAGGTTGGTCTTCAATGGCAAAAACAACAGAAAGCCCACATACACATGGAAGCTGAACAATGCTCTGCTTAATGATAACTTGGTCAAGGAAGAAATAAAGAAGGAAATTAAAGACTTCCTAGAATTCAATGAAAATGAAAATACAACTTACCCAAACCTATGGGACACAATGAAAGCAGTGTTAAGAGGAAAACTCATAGCTCTGAATGCCTCCAAAAAGAAACAGGAGAGAACATACACTAACAGCTTAACAGCACATCTGAAAGTTCTGGAACAAAAAGAAGCTAATACACCTAAGAGAAGTAGAAGGCAGGAAATAATCAAATTAAGGGATGAAATGAACCAAATGGAAACTAAAAGAACTACACAAAGAATCAACAAAAGCAAGAGCTGGTTCTTTGAGAAAATCAACAAGATAGATAAACTCTTAGCCAGACTAACTAGAGGGCTCAGAGACAGTATCCAAATTAACAAAATTAGAAATGAAAATGGAGATATAACAACAGACTCTGAGGAAATTAAAAAAATCATCAGATCCTACTACAAAAGCCTATATGCAACAAAATTGGAAAATCTGGAAGAAATGGACAAATTTCTAGACAGATACCAATTACCAAAGTTAAATCAGGATCAGATAAACCATCTAAATAGTCCCATAACCCCTAAAGAAATAGAAGCAGTCATTAAAAGTCTCCCAACCAAAAAAAAAGCCCTGGACCAGATGGGTTCAGTGCAGAATTCTATCAGACCTTCAAAGAAGACCTAATACCAATACTCTTCATGCTATTCCATAAAATAGAAACGGAAGGAACACTACCCAATTCATTCTATGAGGCCACAGTCACACTGATAACAAAGCCCCACAGAGACCCAACAAAGAAAGAAAACTTCAGACCAATTTCCCTTATGAATATTGATGCAAAAATACTCAATAAAATTCTTGCAAACTGAATCCAAGAACATATCAAAACAATCATTCACCATGATCAAGTAGGCTTCATCCCAGAGATGCAGGGATGGTTCAATACCCGGAAATCCATCAATGTAATCCACTACATAAACAAACTCAAACAAAAAAACCACATGGTCATTTCGTTAGATGCTGAATAAGCATTTGACAAAATTCAACATGCCTTCATGATAACAGTCTTGGAAAGATCAGGAATTCAAGGAGCATTCCTAAACTAAGTAAAAGCAATATATAGCAAACCAGTGGCCAACATCAAACTAAATGGAGAGAAGCTCAAAGCAATCCCACTAAAATCAGGGACTAGACAAGGCTGCCCTCTCTCTCCCTACCTATTCAATATAGAACTTGAAGTTCTAGCTAGAGCAATCAGGCAACAAAAGGAAATAAAGGGATACAAATTGGAAAGGAAGAAATCAAAATATCACTATTTGCAGATGATATGATGGTATACTTAAGTGACCCAAAAAACTCCACCAGAGATCTGCTACAGCTGATAAATGACTTCAGGAAAGTGTCTGGATACAAAATTTACTCAAGCAAATCAGTAGCCTTCCTATACTCGAAGGATAAACAGACTGAGAAAGAAATTAGGGAAATGACACCCTTCAAAATTGTCACAAACAATATAAAATATCTTGGTGTGACTCTAACCAAACAAGTGAAAGACCTGTATGACAAGAACTTCAAGTCTCTGAAGAAAGAAATTGAAGAAGACCTTAGAAGATGGAAAGATCTCCCATGCGCATGGATTGGCAGGATTAATATAGTTAAAATGGCCATCCTGCTGTAAGCAATCTACAGATTCAATGCTATCCCCATCAAAATCCCAAGTCAATTCTTCATAGACCTAGAAAGAGCAATTCTCAAATTTATATGGAATAACCAAAAACCCAGGATAGCAAAAACTATCCTCAACAATAAAAGGTCTTCTGGGGGAATCAGCCTCCCTGACCTCAAGCTGTACTACAGAGCAGTAGTGATAAAAACTGCATGGTATTGGTACAGTGACAGGCAGGTAGATCAATGGAATAGAATCAAAGACCCAGAAATGAACCCACACACATATGGTCACTTGATCTTCGACAAAGGGGCTAAAACCATACAGTGGAAAAAAAACAGCATCTTCAACAAATGGTGCTGGATCAATTGGTGGTTTACATGTAGAAGATTGGGAATTGATCCATTCCTATCTCCCTGTACAAAGCTCAAGTCCAAGTGGATCAAGGACCTTCACATAAAACCAGATACACTGAATCTAATAGAAGAGAAAGTGGGGAAGAATCTCGAACACTTGGGCACAGGGGAATTGTTCTTGAACAGAACACCAATGGTTTGTGCTCTAAGAGCAAGAATTGACAGATGGGACCTCATAAAATTACAAAGCTTCTGTAAGGCAAAGGACACTATGAATAGTGCAAAACGGCAACCTACAGATTGGGAAAAGATCTTTACCAATCCTACATCTGATAGAGGGCTAATATCCAAAGTATACAAAGAACTCAAGAAGCTAGATTCCAGAGATCCAAATAACCCTATCAAAAACTGGGGAAGTGAGCTAAACAGAGAATTCTCAACTGAGGAAACTTGAATGGCTGAGAAGCACCTAAAGAAATGTTCAGCATCCTTAGTCATCAGGGAAATGCAAATCAAAACAGCCCTGAGATTTCACCTCACACCAGTCAGAATGGCTAAGATCAAAAACTCAGGTGATAGCAGATGTTGTCGAGGATGTGGAGAAAGATGAACACTCCTCCATTGCTGGTGGGAATGCAACTTGATACAACCTCTCTGGAAATTAGTTTGGCGGACCCTCAGAAAAATGAACATAATACTACCTGAGGACCCAGCTATTCCACTCCTGGGCATATACCCAAAAGATGCTCCAACCTGTACAAAAGACACATGTTCCACTATGTTCATAGCAGCCATATTTATAATAGCCAGAAGCTAGAAACAACCCAGATTTCCCTCCACAGAGGAATGGATACAGAAATGTGGTACATTTACACAATGGAATACTACTCAGCTATTAAAAACAATGACTTCATGAAATTCATAGACAAATGGATGGATCTTGAAAATATCATCCTGAGCGAGGTAACACAGTCACAAAGAACGAACATGGTATGTACTCACTGTTAGGAGGTTATTAGCCCAAAAGTTTGAAATACACAAGAGTCACTTCACAGCAACAGTAGTTCTGAATGTGACGTCCCAAATGGAGGGCTTGGAGAAAGAACTGAAGGAGCTGAGGGAGTGTGCAGCCCCAGGGAGGTAGCAACAGTAGCAACTGGCCTGACCCCCGATACTTCTGGATACTGATCCACCAACTAAAGAATACACATGGAGAGACCCATGGTACTGTCCACAAATGCGGCAGAGGAGGGTCTTGATATCTGTCAGGGGGAGGAGAGGCCCTTGGGCCTATGGGTGTTAGATCCCCCAGTATAGGAGAATGACAAGGAGGAGGGACGAGAGTGGGTGGGTGGGTGGGAGGGTGGGTTGGAGAATATCCCCATATTGGCAGGGGGAAGGCGGAGGGAATGGGGAGGTTCCAAAGGGGAGATCTGAAACATTTGAAATGTAAATAAAATATGAAAAAAAATATATATACATCTGTATGTACACCTGCATACCACAAGAGGGCATCAGATCTCATTATGGATGGTTGTGAGTCATGATGTGGTTGCTAGGAATTGAACTCAGGACCTCTGGAAGGACAGCACATGCTCTTAACCACTAAGCCCTCTCTCTAACCTTCATTGAAACTTTTTAACTGTAATCTTGCTACTGTTATGAATCACTGCAAATATCTGTGCTTTCCAATGGTCTTAAGTGATCACTGTGCAATGATCATTCTGCACCCCAAGGGGGTTGTGACTGACAGATTGAGAACTGCTGACTTAAGGAGATAAGGAGAATAATCAAGCTGTGTGTTTAGAAAAGTGAGGCTTGGTCTTATTTGACACCATGTGGTGCTACAAAACTGAGGACTTGGTACTTATTCAAAATACTCTGGGTGAGAGGGTCAAGACTTTTTGTTCCCATAAGACTCAGTTTTTATCTGGATGACCCTGGAAGGGTTGTAACTCAAGTCAGTTTGTGCAGGCAGAGTGTTGGGTTCTACCTTATCCTCATCTAAGACAATATGGAAACAGGATGAGAACAATTTTTTTGAGAGATTCAAGTGGCTGGTAACTGGCAGCACTCCCAACAATAGATGGAGTAATCTGTTTGGTTCTTAATGGGTTGGTTGGTTCTCATCACAGCCTCCCTTGGATGTCAGAGCATCCAACAAAACACAAAATGACTTAATGTGATCTCACAATACCTGTAAAAGTCCATGCATGAAAGACTTTAAAGAAATTAAGGTTCTTTTGATGCTGGTCCAGTCTGAATTTTAAATATGCAAAATAAGTAAGTATTATAGCTTTCTGAGAGGATTCTTATATGTGCAACATTTAAAAAGTCCTTGAATGCTATACAATTGGTCTTGTTTTTATTTCTATTTACATGGGTATATATTGAAATAGCACATCTTAAAGTTTTTAGTAAACAGGGAGTGAACAAGTTTTTATTTTAGGGTAAATAGCTGAATATTTGAAGTGGAACTGGAAGAAAAAGAATGTGACTTGATGATGTACCCAGGTCTTTGTATGGCAGCTATGCATTACACAAGTGTCTGAGGATATGCCACTGTTACATTGCACTTTATCCCACAGGTAGCCTTTCACTGCCATGGCTTATTGACATGGTCATTTCTGTGTAGAGTAAGTACAGGATAAAATGTGGTCTTAAGTGGAGAGGACAGTCCTTGTGGATGCTGCAGAGATATTTTAAGGTTTTTTCAATGCTTCATTTGTAACTGCTATCTCAATCTTAAGGGGCTGGTACTGGATATTGGAGAACTGCAGAGAAGTGGTCTTCTAAGGCTTAGTGAAAAGTCCATAAATCAGGAGCCTTCAGGCATGTGTGTGCTACATGGCCAGGTATCAACACTGACAAAAGAGATACAGATTGCTTAGGTGGGCATTTATTTTGCAATGGTAAGAGAAAAAAATAAAGATTAACACAGTGAAGCAAAGAAATAAATGTGTGTGAAGTTCCTGTTCCTTTCAGTTGTGAGTTGGTTATTTCCTGGGATCCTTTTATAAACCTTACCTAAAATAAAAATGAAATAGAAAGATGTAAACATAGCTTCTGTTTCATAGGTAGAGGCAGATAATTCTTCAATGGAACACCCAACAAGTAAATTGCCTAGGAGATAATCTACACCATTGGATGACAACTTTATTCTACCTTGGGCAGACATGATACAGTTCCTTGGGCACTGTGTAGAATAGGGCAAGTGTGGAAGGTGGCATGATGGGCTGTCCAGAATAAGTTGCATTCAAATGGGATAATCATCCCACAATTCTCTTGGGTCAGTAATTTAAGATATGCTTATCTTAGAGATGTTAACTAATCTAGGCTTATGTGTGGGAGGTTATGATATAGAGAGATGGGGAAACTTGGGTGGCATTCAAACACCTAGGGTTACTATAGTGGTCTGCCATAATAAATGGCAGTGTGGAGGATAGTGTGGATCTGAAGCTAGGTATGGTTACTTTCACATCTGAGCTCCAGTTATTAGTGGTGTAGGTTCATGCATCATTTGCATTGTTTCAGAGTTCTGATCTGTAAAATGAATTGTCTAGGGGAGCAGAAGATGAGGCAGGAAGTCAACCAGTATTAGTTGCCTCTCCATATCATTAAGTTGTTGGTCTTTAGCACAGAGGCACCAAATATGCTTTAAATAAAGCCAGAATTCCTGACTCCCTCTTCCCTATCAGCACTCATATTTACTGGAAATCTACCCAGCATGTGATGTAAAAGTTAAGCTGTGTGCCTCTGCATCATTTTATATAGTATAGCTGAGTCTCGGAAAGGTTGATGTTTGCCTTCCTTATCTTATTTACAGTCCTGTTGCTCGGTACTGTGACTGTAACAAAGCTGGAGTTTACTGGTATTTACACAATGTGCATGAAGACAACTTTACAGGAGTAGATTTTCTTATTATTCTGTTTGTAATGGGTACACTTTTGAATATTGGCTCATGTAAATTGCTCAAGGCCATAAAGCTGGTGAGTGATGGAGCATGGCCTGACACCAGCATTTTGTGACCCAAATGATGAAAAATAAACTCCCTGTCACTCTAGTCATCATGGTCTGGATATTATGGGCTAACCCCACTTGGTGTGAATCATGAGAAGAGGATACAGATGACTCTTGGGGGACTGAGAACAGAGCATAGTCTAATTGGTCAGAAATCCAGCATAAGCCTGCTTTATAGGTCAATGACTTCTAACTTTGTAGGTAGAATCCTCTAACTTTGCTATTATTGATCAGGCTTCCTACATAGAAAGTACTGCCCAATACAGTTTACCACAAATAGCTTCAGCTTACTTTGTTCCTAAAGCTTATGATTAGAGAGAAAGAGAGAAAATATATCCTTTGGGCCCTGAATGATCTTGCTGTCAGATTAAGCCCTTTGGACAGGAGAATGGAGAAAACTCATTAGTTTGGCCCGGGTTGTATTGCTCTAATCCATGGGGTTAAGCAGAATGGAGTTTAGGGCAAAGGATTGAAAAAACATGTAGTTAAAGCACAATGGGACATCAAGCAAAGATAAACTAGGCAAATTTTTTCCATAATGTTAAGATATTCAGAAGCTAATCATGCCACTTTTTTTAGACTCTGGCCTTTTCATATGAAATGAGACCAGTAACTCTTTGTGTAAGATTGTTGAGGGAGACAGATGAAAGAAAACCAGCCATGAACTGCACTGACCCATGGAAACATAGCTTCTTCCTAGTGCCTTTACAAAGCTGCTGCTTCCTGAATGACTTTTGCTATGAAAGGTGACTCATGTGAGGTGCAGCTTACAACCTGGCAGTTACAAGCCATGTGCCCTACCAAATGAATGAATATATGTGATTACCCATGAACATGTATGTTCTAAGTTCTTCAGCAGAGTGCATTCCAAAATGTCTGGGAGGGAGGTATTTGTAACTCATGCCAAGTTCTCCAGTTAGGTACAGCTTAATTTTGGGTTTACTTTAAAATGTCTCTGTTAAAAGGTAAAAGGCAAGCAACAAGCCTGTAGATAAATTTAAACAGATGGTTTATTCAAATGGAAAACATGAAGCAAGAATCCAAAGCTCTAACAATTGATGCATTTTAAGTTGAGCTAGAATTTTGCTTAGGGTTATAAACCAAGAAGAGAAAGAAGGGATTCTCAAATGATTAAATCTTAATCTTGTGGCATACGATAAAGCCTGAATTTATCATAGTGGAGCTTGGATGCTTTGCTTCACACTCAAGAAGGAACCTCTCTGTGTTCCTTTTGCTGAGCAATTCTAGAACATTTCTATAAGAAAACTCTGTCTTTAGAGGTCTTCCCAGGTGAGGAATTAGTTTCTCCAAATTTTATACCACTGAGAAATGGTTACATTCATTTAAAAGTTTGTGCTTTACATTTTAGGATACATTCGATCATTGCTTTGTAGACATCTATATTTGCTATGTTCCTTAAATAGGTAATGAAATGACTAATGGCTTGAAGAGGAAAACTTAGTACCATGACTTCTTTCTAATTCACATTCAGCTAATATTTCTCACTTTAATAAGTAATTGAGAACAAGGCTCTATTCTCTCCCCATTCTCTCTCTTTCTCCCTTTCTCTCTCTCTCTGTATATATTTGCATATGTATGTGGAAATATATATGTATGTATATAGAGAGATCATAATTATAATCATGTTGTCCACTCCTTCCTTCATACACTCATATACCCTTCCACTTTCCTCCCATATACCCCTACCCACTCTCCTTCAAAATTATGGCCTCCTCTTTCGTTAATTGTCATTGCATGTGTGTGTGTGTGTGTGTGTGTGTGTGTGTGTGTGTATTCCTAAGTATACATCTTTGATGGATTTTCCTTTCATATTGCTCACTGTATTACAAGCTTTCCTCTCCCTGAATCCTGCAACTACTGTTTTGACTGCCTCTATTTTCAGTAGGGCTACCTAGCTTACTTAATCAGGAGACTTCATCTGATTTCCCCTTGTCCCTGTCTGGAAGCAGTATAGCTGGAGCTATGTTTACCTTAGCTTGCAGCATTACTTTTTCTCTGTGATTTTTGTCTGTCCGATTATCCCCATTGTGAATGCTCAAAGCTATTTCTCTATTCCAAAGAGCCCCTTGCTCTTATCTTCTTTAACCATCATCTTACATACCCCAAATTCCTGAGTGTGTTTTTGATAATGGAAATGATATTAAGAGGTCTATCTCTAGACACAACTAACTGTGTCTATGAAGAAGACAGGGGAGGAGAGAAGACATCAAATTTTGGAAGACATACACTGAAGACAAGTGAAGGAAGGGGTAATAAGTAATTGTTCTTAATCATGCATTCACAGTACTGGCATCACCAATAACAGCAGTGCCATTATGATGACTGATCCTGACACCGTTGTTTCCAGTACTGAAGCCATTTCTTCTATAACTATTATATCAAAGCATTTGCTCTTCCATCTCAACTGTTGCTACTACTTACTGCCACTAATGCCTTCTACATTTCTTAGTTGGTGGTATTGTTATTTTCACTTGTAATAAGTATTTTATATATAATAGCACATTGCAATTGTACAGCATTCCTAAAAGGAAAACACTATCACTCTCTTCCATAAGGAATTGGAGCTGGAGACTAGCGGGTTTAATCTGAGATAGCAATCATTCCTTAATCCATGCCCCAATACAAGTCACCCATGATGAGTTATGGTTACACTCTCTACCAAAATCTCATCAACCATAATAAAGGTTGATCTTGAGAGAAGGGGCACTACTGTTTAACATTTGTTTATTAAAAAAAAAAAAAAAACTGATAAGAAGGCTGGAAAGATGACTCAGCAATTAACAATGCTGTTCTCTTCTTGAGGACTTGGTTTTGATTCTCAAGGCTCACACTGTAGCTCACAGACATCTGTAACTTCAGTTCCAGGGGATTTGATGCTCTCTTTTTCCCCCTAAGAATGCCAGGGACAAACATGGTGCACAGACATACATGCAAAGAAAGCACCCATATATATAAAATAAAACAATAAAACTAGAATAAAATTAAACTTATGTGACCTAGACTTAGTAGTAGACAACATTTAGGAGGTTAAGGTAGGGAATTTGTAAGTTTGAGCCCTGACTAAGCTACATAAAAAACATATATGGAGAAACAAACTGGTAAAGACATTTGAGTAAATATGTTTTTCTTTTCTGTAGATGAAAGATGTTGGTGAATTAGGGTTATATAGTGTAGAGAGCAGGGATCTGAGATTTGTATTGCCATGTGAGGCACTGTGAATCTCCAGGAAGTCATTTCCATCTGGCTATACTTTAATTTATACATCTTCTCATCATTGGCTTTGTTAAGATTCTCCTCTCTCTATTTCCTGGCAAGTGAACAATTGGGACTGGGAGAAAGTTTCAAGATTCCTTAAGAAGCTAATACTGGTAACAATATCCAGGTGCATTTCTTTGTGCTGAGTTCAACTCACTAGGATCCAAAACTGCCTTAAGGATTACAATAATCATTTCTTTATGGAAACATATGCCTCAGCCATGAGAGCCAAGGGTGAGGTACAAGTTTGGGAATATAAGAGCTTTAAAGTATTAGAAACTGGAAGAACTGTAGTGTTGAAAGTTGTTAAACAATGTGCAAATTATATAAAACCATAGGACTTCACAAACATAACTTAATGAATAGTTTTTTAGCAATAAAATTACTTTGGATAATAAATTTCTTGGATATGTTTTAAGTGAGGAGAGGAAAATAAAAGTATGGTAAATAAATATCAAACCAGAGTAAAATTCATGATGTGAAATTATGAAATATTAAAGAACTTAAGCAATTGGAACCTCTATATTTTGTTTGGTTTTAAGAGAAATTAAAGAAAGTATCTAATAGAATGTCACCACTAATATGGCAAATACATCAAGCCAGTTCACATTGGCATTGGCCTACTTCATTTCATTGTACATTTGCTGCCTTTTAAAATTCTAGCTTTTCTTGTGTTGTTAGAATTTCTAGTCCTATCATAGTAAAAGTCATTATTATGTATTTATTCTCTGGCTTTGTATTCATAAATTTTTTATTGAGTCTTTCTGAGATTCTTTATTAAGTAGGTATTATTACCATCTTCACTTTATGGATGATAAAGGTGAGAGTCAAAGTCATTATAAAATTGAAGGCCACAGAGTTCTGAGAGCCAGTGTTTGCAGCCACCTTTTTCTGAATCTAGAGCATGTACCCTGCATGGCGTCTCCCATTTTCAGGCTACATTCTTTGATGCCTTACTTCTTGGAGGTCAAAGGTTAGTGGGCTAAGAGAGTGATATCTGTGGTTGCTGTTGATGAAGGGGGGGAACTCCTTTGCGTGTGTTTTCAGTCAGCACACCTCAACCTTGTGCACCTGTTTCCATGTTTCCCATACAGCTCAGAAGGGATATCTCCTTCAACTGCCTAGTACCATCCCCCATCACCACATGGTGTTATGGGTGTCATGCATGTATCTGTAACTTGGCCTGTGCCCTTTCCTCTCCAATCATTGTGCTTGGTAAACTTCTCATCTGCCATGTTTCCTCTTACCTAGCTAGCTCCTCCTTTGCAAAGGATGGTCCTGATCTCTCAAGTAGATCCTTGTGATGCTTCTATTGACTGATGCTCCTTCTTGACACTCAGTATATTTTCTACCACACTATCTTACTATTGTAATTACTTTGGTTCATCATGTCTGCCACATTAAGTCCACTAGCAGAGAAGACCCTCATCTGCTCCACTTTATATTCCAAGTTCCTGCCATCATGACACAATGACAGAGACTCAATAAATATCTGAAAGGACAAAGTTAATTTTTAATAAGCAATGAACATATGTTGGGAAGGAGAAACTACATTTCTAACATACAAATGTGTATTAGTATATATTCTAAATTTTAAAAAGTGAAAAGATTGAGATTTGAAGAAAAACCAGTGAAAAAGCTTTAAAAATAAATTTCATATTTTGCTAAGCTTTAAAAGCATTTCTTAGTACAACCTGATGTAACTACTGTAAAAAATCCCACTAATACTCTCTGGCTACTATAGCCTGCCTGAAGGAATTACCTTGTTTGCCAAACAGAAAATTATCTTTAAGCCCCTGAATTTATCCCAATTTCTTATTCAAATACCTTGTGCACAACTCAGAGCAGATGAGAGCCTTCTCTTCAGCTGATCCCTTCCCATCATTGTTTAATGAATGCTAGCATGGATTTAGCCTTAGAACTGAAGTGTTTCTAGAATCCTGTATCAGCATTTTAAATATGTCCTTAAGCACCAGAAATTCATATTAAATACATAAACAAATTTCACTTTGGAAAAAGATAAGTTTTACACTTTACTTCTTTTAGCAAATAAATCAATAGAATTTGAGAAATAAGTGTGCAATGCTGTAAGTTGCTAAAACATATACTAATACTAATACTAATACTAATACTAAACGACTTTTCTTCTCCTTCCTTCCTCCCGTTCTTCCTCCTTCATCCTCATCCTGAAGATGATTCTACTTCATTCTCTCCACACTTTATTTAGTTCCTTGTGACTAAGAGAATACATTTCATAGTAATTTGGCTAGTCAAAGTTTCCACTGACCATCTCAGGAAATGCACAGGAAGATAACTGCTCCTTCTGTAGAATTTGTTTATGATGATCAGGTACATGCCGATTATAGAATGAGTTCCTGTATCCATTCTATAGATTATAGCAAACAAATAGAACCCAACTAACTGAAATACTACCCATGGCCACAGCAGCTATTTATGTGTTTCAACACCTATGTCATCTTTGTAAACTTCATCCTGAAAGCAATTGAACTATGCACCCCTTTAAGCAGAAAGCAATACAAATTTCTCACTGAACAAAGAAAAATGTTAACACATTAAAAATAATTTAAAATTTTGTGATAATATAATTAATAAAATATAATCATTACCCCATTTCTTTCTCAAATCCTCCACTGTACCCCCTTCCCCTGTTCTCTTTTAAATTGATGGCCTTTTTTTCTTTAATTGTTGTTTTCCATTCTCTCTCTCTCTCTCTCTCTCTCTCTCTCTCTCTCTCTCTCTGTACATATATTTTCTGGCCCAACTATTTAGTATTTGATAACAAATTTGTGTACTCTTACATGTGGACATCCATTTTCCACCAGTCTCAGTTTTCCTTAATTACCTGTGGTCCTTTGCTAGGTTTGAAGCTTTGTAAGTTTCCCCCATCCCACTTTAGCATGTCTCTGGGTGTTGTCCTTGTTCAGCTTATCTTCAGGAAGTCACATTGATGAGATTTCATGAATGTGGCTTCTCATATTACTAGGAGACACAACCTCACAACAAACTCCCTGGTCCTCTATTCCTTTCAATCTTACCACCCCCTCTTTCACAATGATCCTTGAGCAGATATTGTGTTGTAGATGTACCAATTGAAAATTGATTCTACCACTTCACATTTTTATCAGTTGTAGATTTCTCTAATGGTCAATATCTGTTCCAAAGAGATGTTTCATTCACAAGGAATGAGAATTGCACTTTCCAACACCCTTATGATTATCTGCCATGCTTGTGGCTGTATGCCTGATAGGCATCCTAGCTTGGTTGAACTCTTGGTTTCTTCCCTCTTTTGGAAGATTGTATGTCTACTTCTGGTACCATCAAAGTTAGTCCCCCAAGAGGAGTCTTTCTTTTTAGATCTACTCTAGTCCTCTGCAGTATCCTGTGTGGACATGGTGCCTGCCCCTCGAACAGAGCCATGAGGATGTGGACCTCCGTTAGTGTAGATGGTTACTGGGCATGAGGCTTTTTTGTGTAATATATATGTATGTAAATACACACATACACACACACCACACACATACAAACATATATATTTGCTTTATATATTTCCTCTTTGGGTAACATTTTCCATGTCAAGATTGGGAAATATTCTCCCTGCTAAGGTTATTGGTGAATGTCCTCTCTGCCAAGGTTAATGACTCCGTGATAATCAGAGACAACACGAGTCCAGGAGACAAGGGTGTATCTATGTCCTTAACAAAAATGGTAAATGCTGTGACTTTCAAAACAGCTGAAGGCTGTGGAAAAGAACTTTGAAAATATGAGTTCAAAAATATATAATTTCTCAACTATGAAAAATATAAATATACAATCTAAATTATATGAGAGGTTTCATGGACCTAAAAGAACAGAGACATTATAAGCCACCTTGTCAGAAAAATACAAAGGCAGGCAGATACAAAAGCAGGCAGATTCCTGTGATCAGGATAAGCCTGAAACAGAGTGAATTTAGGCCCAGGCATGGTGGGTACAGTGATCTGAGAGCCAGATCCCACCCAGCTAGCTTATTGTCTATGTTTACAAAGGAAGGCAGATCTCTGAATTAATTTGCAATATTAAGAAAAATTTTCTAGGAGTCAAGGACCTATGATAAAAAAAAATTCTGATTGGTGGGATAATTAAAAGGGAACCTGGGGTGGATGATTGAATTAATATGTAAATAAAAGCCTGAGCTTTGGTCTGTGAGAGCTAAGCTGTTTGGAGATCTTCAGAAAGCTGTCTTGAACAGAATTGTACCAATTTGAGTTCTTCTCCCACCTCGTGTCCTCCCCACTCCCAAACACCCCTTCCTCAGGACTCTCAACCAAACCAAGGCTGGTCCCTGGCATCTCCCTTTACAGCATATGTGTCCACATACTATCTCCTTTATCTTTACAGCATATGTGTCCACATACTATCTCCTTTATCTTTACAGCATATGTGTCCACATACTATCTCCTTTATCTTTAAAGCATATGTGTCCACATACTATCTCCTTTATCGTACCTTCTCCCCATAGTCCCTTTCTCCTTTCCCGGCTTCTGTGGCTACCTCAAGTTATACTCAGTTCTAAAGATTTGGAGCTAGGTTACACAAACAAGACACCTCATACTTATTCTTTTTATAAACATGTTCAGTTTCCATGACTTATAGTTAATAATTATATGTCTACGTTGGCCTGATTTTACCGTTTTCTCTGCTTTTCCTTTTATGCCAGAGTTGAAAATGTGATCATATCCCAATGACTTTAGGAGTTTTCTAAAACTGTCAAAAGACCCAAATGAAAGGCATGTAATTCAGTTCTTCATGGAGTTTTATATGGACAGATAAAGATAATCTTGTTTTTAAATAGTATATTCAGTGAGATGAAATTTATTGTTATTCTTTCCTGTGTTCAAAAAGAGGGGATTCATATTTTTTATCAGGGATGAGATTGGTGAGGAGATGCAGTATGACCTTCTCTTTGTACATAAATTACAGATTGGGTGTATGTGTAAAAAAGAGCATCTAGGAACTAAACTAGGATTAATACAGAGAGGCAGATAGGCAGACATTCATGTTTAGGCTCGGTGGGTGATGAAAAATGAATAACATAAATCTTTAGAGATGAGGACGGGGCACTGGTCTCCCAAGTAAAGAGAAAAAGAAGCAAAGAACAGAAGCCCAGAACTACTGTGACCACTTTTTATAGACACTTCAGTTTGTCTAAGGCTGAGCTGTCAAGGACATTGGGGAAATTTTGCATATCAAACTTTTATGTTCTAATAAATAATCACATTTTATGTGTCTACATTTTTATTGATTTAGGTAATATTCTCATAATGATTATAGGAAGTGGGAGCTTGTAGCACCTTTGAGATTCTGGGAAAATGCCTGTGCTACTGTAATTGAATTAGAACTAAGGATTGTGGCAGGAAACGAAGGCAAAAAGGGTAAGGGGGTAGTTAAATAAAGTATTGTGAATCTTTTAGAAGGACCAGGTATGATTGAGCATATTTGGAGCCATTTGGTACCATGAGGTAGAATAATAATATAATAAAGTTGATAGTTTTGATGTTGGGAAATTATAGGCTCACAAAGATTATAACACAGATAAGTTGTTGTAACTACAGCTGTACTATAAGAAGAAATATGGGGAACTTGTAATTGTATGATTTATTGGGGGATTAAATTTACAGTGTAGCAAGATGTTTCATGGACAACACTAGAAATTTGGACGAGAGAAACTGATAACATTGCTATTGACTTCAACAGGAAAGTTCCAGAAGAAATAGAATTTAGGAAAAGGAACAAAATGAGGGGTTTCCTGGTGGTGACATGTGCACCTTGGTTCTTATCCACCATGTTCTCTCCAGAGAAGAGCTGTGTGTAGGGCATGCACAGAAACAATACTTTCCCATGCTGAGAATGGAAGTGAAGCTGGTTTTGTTGTTGTTTTGTTTTGTTTTTCACATATTATTTTACATGAAATCAAGGGACTATTTGTCCTTATTTCAGAGAAGGATGGTTTGGGCTTTGGAAAAGTACAGTTACCAAGCTATTATTTGATCTCAACACTTGTCAGAGAGAAATTCAAATCTATAGTCATGAGTCTTCTAGTCTTCTTGAAAATAATACCCTCATTGACTCAGCCAAGAGTATAGTTATGAAAAATATAATAATCACATATTTAATGGCTCGTATGAGGTCTTTCATGAAGAAGCACTGATCAGAATATCCCTCTTTAATAGACAGGAGTCTGTCTTCTAGCAGGTAAGTTAATAAGATGAATCTGTGACAGGTGGTTATAAATGTATCAAGACAGAAAGAACATCATATGAGGGACTTCAAGACATCCAGCTGTGGGAAACTGCTCTCAATGGGAGGGGTGAAGAAAGGGCTGGCACCTCTTGTCAAAGGGGTAATCCTGTGCATTTTCTCTGAACTATTGGACTATACAGCTGGACTAGAGAGCAGATGGAATCTCTGTGAATTCTACTTGTAACAAAGTAAGAGGGGGAAATGCACCACTTTTCTTTTCTGCTCTTCAGTCTGTTGGGTTTCCCTCTCAAAAGCAGGTAGCACAGGGGCCTCCAAACCTAACGTCCAGCAACCACCATCTATGCAATCAAACAAGAGTAAGGGTTGATAAAAACATTGAAGGCAAACAAGTGGCCAGTAGACCTCCTCACAGAGGGTCTGGGTGGGAAGAAGGTGGAGAATTTCTGCCTCAGCAATTGAAATAATTTTGTAGTGTGGGGCTCCAATCACACAAAGCCAGGCATTGCTGAATGCAGAGGATTGTTAATGCAAACTGTGTTTGATTTCAAAGGTTTTTAATAATCCATGTTTGTTTTGTCTTTCTTAAGGAGGCAGATTCTTCCGAAATATGGACAGAGAGAAAGGGGAGATCAAAAGGAATATACTCTGCTTTCCAACTAGGCTAGAGAAAGAAAGAAAAAAACCTTAGAAAAGCATGGATCAGCAGTAGAAGCATCAGAGACGATGAGGATAAGCAAACTACAGGGAATAATAAATTAGTCAAAATAAGCAGTCTCCATTAATAATGCTCATCCTCAAGGTCAGCTTTCCTTTCTAGTATTCTGGAGTTGAACATAGGTACAAGCTCTCGCTGAAACAAGCCTCAGTTTTCCTACCACTCTTGTTAGGGTTTTGAGGACTAGGCTTCCCCACCTCTTTCTCGTTCACATCTAAAATAGCACATACCGGAGAACTTTCCAAACAATAGCATTTGCTTAGTGAACATTGTAATTTAGGATTATTTGTTAAGGAGAATATTGATCAGTGTGGGCTTTGTCATCCAGAGTCTGAAAATCACATTTTGCAAAATGATTTCTTGTAGATATCTCTTGGGTTTCTTTCTGTTTTTAAAAAGGAGACACAAAAGTCAAAACTTTGCTTATTCTGAATTCAGCTCCATGATCTGTAATTTTTGTAGACAGGCCAGATTTGATTTTGCCGTCTGCAAATCTGAAGTTTATAATGCATGATTTTTTGATTTTCTTTCTCCAGAGGTATTTTATCTATCTGATATAAGTCTTTATCAGCTTAGACGAAGTAGAATTTGTCATAAACGTTATTTTTGAATCCTTTCCTTTTAAAGACACTGTTAGAACTTCGCTAATTTTAAAAGACACTTGTGGGGGGGGCTATTGGATGTATATTGCCTATAAGTTCTAAGAATGTTTCCTATTCTTGACTATACTTGTTATTATACTAACTTGTCCTATTTTCTCTGTGTGTTCATTTGCATGTGAGTGCATGTATGTAAGTGTAGAGATCAGACAGAGGCCAACTTTCAGTGTCACTGCCCAGGAGTCATCTGCCCTCCACCCCCTTTTAAATGGTATTTTTCCTTTTTTTTTTTTTTGCTGGAATTGGCTTAGTGTTTTAGGCCTGGCTGTTCAGTAAACCCCTGTAATGTACCAGTTTCTACCTCTCCAGGACTGGGGTTACAGATGTGTGCCACCATGCCCAGTTGTCTTTTTTTGTTTGTTTGTTTGTTTTGTTTTATCTAGGTTTTAGAGATGCAGCTCAAGTTTTCATAGTTGTTGGGTGAATGACTTGTCTTCTCAATCCTCCATTTTACCTTTTATAAAAATACTCATCTGACATTTTATTAATATTAAGTGTACTAAATTTTGAAAACTTATTCACTTTTGAATATTTAAATTCTTATTTAAACTATTATATGTATATTATATATATATGATATAAAACATCATTTTAATAAAATGTTGATTTAAATAATTAAAACTCTGAAGAATTGCTTGGTAATAATGATCTCTCAATGTGTTGAGGGATTTCTGCTTTTCACACTTTAGTGTTTTAGGTGTCATTTTGCTATCTCTGTAGAGTGAGCTCCTGACTATATTTTATGGAGGTGGGAATAACATAGCTCAGACATGAGTAACAACAGAAATGTTGAGAGTGTGCTTCTGCCCCAGGTCTTTTGGTCAATATAGCTTAGGAGAATGTTCATCAGACTGTCTGACAGAGTTGCAATTCAGGAAATACTCCCTTTTTTATTGTCCTGAATTTGACACATCGTCTATTTTCAGAAAAATAGAATAGAAAAATCATTGTGTATCTCATAAGATTCTTTAATTTATACAAAATAACAGATTTTAAAACAGCATATGAACTCACTGATAATATGCCTGTCCTAATGATTTTAAAAGTGCCATAGTCATTTTTTATGAAGGAAGGTTAAAATTTTATGAAAGAAATGAATGTGTAGGCATGGAATAAGAACCTTAAGCTTTTTATAAAAATATTAATGAAAATAGATTCTTCTCTTACGCAATATATCCCATTCACAGTTTCCCCTCCCTCTACTGCTTCCAACTTCCCACCACCTCCCCTCTCCCTCAGATCCACTCCTCCCCCATTTCCTCCTCAGAAAAGAGCAGGCTTCAAGAGATGACCACTAAATAGAACAAAACAAGATACAATAAGTAAGGCAAAAGTCTTCATATCCGGACTGGACAAAGCAAACCGATAACAGAAAGAGTCCTAAAAGCAGTCAAAAGAGTCAGAGTCACACCCATTTCCACTATTAGGAGCCCTACAAAAACAACAAGCTGACAGCCATAACATATACAGAGGACCTGGCACAGTTCCATGCAGGCCCTGTGCTTGTCACTTAGTTGAGTTCTGCTTAGTTGATTCAGTGGGCCATGTTCTCCTGGTATCCTCTGATTCCTTCAATTTTTCCTTTCTGCTATGAGTTTCCATAATATCTGAGGGGAATGTCATGACATGACCTATAATTTAGGTTCTTTCTCCACAATGTCTGGCTATGGGTCTGGCTATGGCTATGTCTGCATCCACTACCATCAACTGGCAAAGGAAGCCTCTCTGATGATGACTAGGCAAGGCACTGATCTATGAATATAGCAGAATATAATTATGGATCATTCTATCTATATGTATGTATGTATACACACATGCATGCCAGTTATGTCTGAGAAATGTAAGCTTTGAATAATAGTTTAATATTAGTAATATTAAGACCTATGTACCCTATTGTTTTCTCATTCATGGCCTCTTTATCGTTAATTGTTGCTACTCCCACTCTCCTATATATACAAATAAAACCTGCACAATCTGTATATTACCTATATCTATATAATTTCAGGGCTGACTACTTTGTATTGGACATCCAATTGAGGGCCTAAGGAAGATCATTTCTTCTGCTCTCAACAGTTCCTTGCTGCTTATAATTCTTTGTGTGGACTTGAAGCCTCTTGAGCTTTTCTCCTTTTGTGTTAGAATGTCCTTTGCTATTGTCATTGTTTAAGAATTTGTTTAGACAGACATGTTGATCAGATGTCATGAGTGTAGCTTCTCTGGCATTTCTAAGACTCACTATCTCACAACAAACACCTTGCTTCTCTGCCTCCTACCTTATGTCTACCATTCTGCAATAATCCTGGAGTCTTAGGTAGTTGTGTTGTAGATATGTCAGTTGGGACTAGGCAATACACAGTCTCTCTGCATTTTGATTGGTTGTAGTTTTGGTCTCTGTTGCAAAAAGAAGTTTCTTTGGTGAGGGATGAGGATTATGCATATCTGTGAGTATAAGAACAAATCTTTAGAGTGGAGTTAGGGATTATGTTGGTTTAGTAAAGTGGCAGTTGTAGGTTCTCCTTGAAGATCCGTGACTTCACTAGCTCCAGTTCATTGGCTAGGTTTCCAGTACCAGGCATGGTTTCATGGTTTCCCTCTTGTTGAAGTCCAACTAGGCCTTAAATTCAAATAGAGAGTTGCTGGTTACTACCAAAGCATGTATACCACTGTTGTACCTTTAGGGTTATTGTGTCCTTTAACAAAGCTAAATCTGCTTAATGTCACATGGAGATAAAATAAGACTTAAATAAGTTTTCTGATTCTTTCCCCTGTGGGAGTGTGATGGTGCTGTTTGAGTTAATTTTTTCTTGTGATAAAATGCTATAAGAAAAGCAACTTATAAAATAAAGTACTTAATTTGGGGTTTATAGTATCAGAAGATTAGAATTCATGATAGCGGAGTAGCACATGGCAGCAGGAACAGCTGAGAGCTTGCATCTTGATCCATAAGTAGCAGGGAAAGAGAGACACTGGGAATAGCACAAGTCTCTTGAAATGTCAAAGCCTGCCCATAGTGACCTACCTATTCCAACAAAGCTACATTTCCTAACCTTTCCCAGACAGTTCCACTAACTGGAGACCACATATTCAAATATATGAGCCTGTTGGGTTCATTCTCATTTAAACCACCTCAGGACCTATGCAGGAGCTATAGAAAGCCATTCTCTCCTCTTAAGAAGTTTCACCCTTCCTTTGTCTCCAGAGGTTCCACAAACTCCACCTCAAGAGATATAGGACTCCATGGTGGGCTATGAACATAGGCTGGGAAGGTAAGTGAAGAATCCTAAGTTTTGTTAAAGCTTGGATCCTCAATATAAGTTACTTTCACCAGTGTTGACACTCTTAAAAAGAAGGAGGTAAGGGTGACAGAAAGATTGTAAAAGCCAAAGGTCAGGAGAACACAGACTAAGCATTGTCTTTTGTTCAAGACAGGACTACTGCACTGGTGAACTCATGGCCACTGTGGTTGCCTGTACAAGACCTACATAGTATCAATCTTATCAATATTCTATCATGGAGGAGGAAGGACTCACAAACCCTCAAACCCTGGCTGAGGAACTATTGACAATTAATGGTTTCTGGGTGGAAGAAGAATCAATTTTCTTTAAGGATATGACCTCTGGTAGGTTGAGTATATGCCATTGAATGGCCCAACATTCACGATTGTGTAGGGGAAGCACAAAGTGAACCTTGTGAGGTTTTTTTTTTTTTTTTCCCACATGATTTTGGGAGAGAGCTGGGAGGGATAGATTTGTGAGAAATTAGGGGGAGGAGTGGGTGATGAATTATGATTAAAATAGTCACATGTAATTTAAAAAATAAAAAATACACATATATGTAGAATTCATAGTTAAGAGTTAAGTGGAAACAATTTATGACTATTATTTTTTATAAATGAGCATGGTTATGTTTCTGATTTTATCCTGTTTAGTATGGAACCACTGCAATTAGCTAGGTTCAGATTGTTCAGAACTGATACAATCATTTGGTGAAAATTCTAGACCCCTCATTAAATATATTTTACTATACTTACACATGCGTGAGATATTTTGTGTAAATTAGCTTTAGTTTCATAATTGGTTTTGTGGAATTGACTTAAATCTCTAGATTTCTTTTTTATTTTGTTTTGTTTTGCAAACTAGGATCATTGCATCCTGGTGGGTATGGAGGGAGGAAAATGATAGCCTCAGATTTTACCCTCTCATAGGTTCATAGCCATTGCCATGTGATTCAGCAGATATTCTAATAGAAGTAATGAAATAAAAATTGTTGTACTGCTTGAGTGTGATATTGCCTTCCAGAAGGTAGTAGACATAGAGATCTTTGTGTTTTGAACTTCAGCCTCAAACCTTTAAGAGTTCTTCTTTTCTTATGTCTGTTCTGAAGTATAGGGCTGAAGCTACTTGATCAATGTTAGCCAACCTGTTAGAAGCTAGCTAGTGGGAGGGGAAAAGGAGTCATATAGCATTGGCATTTGTCCTTGCTTATTATAGACCATGTAGCTACCAGCCCCTCCCTAGATACACAAGCAATTTTGGCTAAAGCTAGCCATGCTTCCCAGATGAATCTGAGAAATCTTTAGCTACATATATACTGATTGTTCTGTGCTACTGAGGTCTGAGGATGGTTTATTGTGTAGCATTATAAAGGTCATAGGCCATGATTAGTCATGATACTCTATTCTTTCCTTGCTCAAGTTGCTGACAATGGTAAAAAGAAAGACTGGAGACTTGAAATCTGGCAAGGCACACAGTAGGGAGATTTTCACTTTTTCCTTTACTTTTTTTATTGATTAATCTTTTCCAGTTGAAGAGGTGAGATGGTACAGTTGAGTACTTTCTGATGTTTGGGTCCACAAGCTGTGTTTATTGTTCCATTAAATTCATTTTTCTTCTTCACTTATCCAAATTCCTTTTCTTTGTTTACTGTTCCACTTGGAACTATTTTGTTTAAAATTACTTAACAGCCAAGTGGCTTAAAACCATCACTGTATTTTTTTAAATGGTTTTTGAGTGAGGTATTTGGGAAAGGTCTAGATGGTCCATTTTAACTTAGATGTTTTCTTGTATGAGGAATTATTAGCTAGACATCAGAATGCTTTCTAGAAATGGACTTCTAGGATGGCCCATGCAGCTAGTAACTGTTCTTGTTGTTGGCTGAGAAGTCAACTTGGCTGTTCTGCAGAATGCCTAACATTGTATCCAGGCCATCATCTTAAGTTGGCTTTTCTCACAGTAAATGGTCCAATGGGATCAGAATTGATCTCCATTTGTGGGAACTTCTATATACTCAGGCAGGTTTTGAATAACCATTCTATTCTGTTTTCCAGCTGAAAATTCTTTATATTCTTCGGCTTGCAAAGTATGCTGTCCTTATCCCCAAACCCTCAAAATGTCTGGTCTCACAGGATGGGTCTAAGGTTACAGGCCTAAGGCTCATTATCTAAGTCAAGGATAAGTTGTGATAATAATTGAGTATTTTTTATTAAAACAAACACAAACAATGACAAAAAACCCAAAAACAAACAAGCAAACTCCTAGTGATAAAGAAGGAAGTTATGTGCCTTGATACATCTAAAATACAATGTTTACACATAAATAGTATATTTGCAGTAAATATGTTAATTTGAAAAGAGGTAAGTGAGAGATGCCCAGAGTCACTGCCCCTATGACTCAGGACAGATACATACATTCTTCAGTTTCACTAGGACCTAGTTCTCTTTCAAGCAAAGATTATAGCATAAAGAAAGAACTTGAAATTTTATTTCATAATGAAAAATACATATTATATTTTAAATGAGTTTTCTAAATCTTACTTTCTTATAGCATAAGGCCAAATATTTGAGAAATGGCTGAAGAGATGTAAATTTGTTTGTTTTGGCTTACTGAGGAAATAGGATTATCAATTTCTTGCTGTCCTAGTAATATACAAGTCATCCTTGATACCAATTTAATTCTAATTTCTAATTATAAAGGGTTGAATTCTAGAAACTCTGGCTTACAAAGGTATGTGTGATAAACTGAAAATTAATTGTTGTTACATTCTATTTTTAAGAGGGAAATTTGTCCCAGGAAATGTTATTTCCAGGATTCTTTCCTTTGAATTTATAATTTCATTTCCTTTATCTTCAAATAAACGAAGGTATTTTTTCTAGACATTTCTTCATTGGTACTCCCTATGTTTGGAAGGAACGCATGGTTCATTTTTTTCTAACTCACAACAGTTCACTTTTGGAAAACTCCTGTCATATCTCTAAGTGCCGATAGCCAAACTGTTTCCTTATTTTTCAGTTTAGTCTACTTACACGCATCAATAGAACGTTCTCACCAATTCCTAACTCTAAGATTCTCCAGTATGGTGGGTTGAACAATGGTATACACAGTTGTCCAGCATCATGATCTATAAGGATGTCAATACTGTAGCACTTACAATTGAAAGATACATCTCATTAATAAAGACAGCCAACTGAGTCTAGACTGAAATAGACTCCACCCCTGCAGACCGTTCTGTGAACATGATTCACCTATCTCATAAAAATCCGTGCCGTGTATGCCTAGATTTCAATCAGCCATTCAAGACTGATCCTTTTGTAAATCAGGAATATTCATGTAGAAAGTACCTTTGTACTTGCCTCATCTTCTAAACAAAACCATTCAAAGAGATGTTGATTCAAAACTTCATTTACTAGGGTTTCATACACTGTGGGTAAAGGTGGAACTGGAGACTTGAGGGCAATGAGGAACAGACAAATATGACAAAGCCATGTTGAATTTCTAGCCTGGGCTGCTGCCAAAGGCTATGTATGGGTCCAAGGACCTGCTGTCCCTTATATATTGCTGCCTGCGGCAGGTGGGAGAGCTGGCACCGAAGTCATCAGAGTGAGAGAGCTGTGCTTGCTCCTCATCAGCTGCAGCACTCAGGGCAGAGGGCCCTGCACCTCGCCCAGGCATCACAGAAGAGCTGGTGTTGAAGGAGCAGATAAGTCATCCCGAAGGACCTGAGAACAGGATAGCTGATCCTGCCCCTTCCCAGTTATAGCACTGGGTAAGCATTAGGGCAGTTCAGGAGAACTTTCTCTAGGGATGTAGGTGCAGAAGAGCTGGTGCTCTGAACAATTCAGCTACCTTGCAGGGTCAGATCCAGGGCTTTGACTTTGCCCACCCCAACATCTACCCCTTCTATGATCTGCTGGAGCACGAGAAATGGTTGGTCCTGTAAGATACAAAGCTGCAGGATTGCTAGGACAAAGGATCTCAGAGGAGTCCCAATGAGGTTCTAGTACAAATAGAGTAGCAGAAGCCAGATGCCTTGAACTAGACCAATTACTCATTGCAATGAACATTTTCAAGTAAAGATAAAGGGACAAAAGGGTAGACTGGGACACATTGTGACACACTTCAGTTTCCAAGACGAGGTTTGTTTGTTTTTTGTTTGTTTGTGTTTTTGTTTTTAATTCTATCTCATTTTATTTTCTTTGGTTAAGGGAATGTTGCAAGGGAAGAAGGTAGATTGGAAGGGAGAGGGAAATGAGTGGGATTGGGGTACATGATGTGAAATTCACAAAGAATCAATAAAAGTTTAAAAAATCAAAACCTTAGGAGGGGAAAATTCATTTAGATGGAAGAACTCACAAAGAAAGCAGAGGACAATACTTTCAGGACTGCTGGTTATCTGTGATTTCAAAAGAAAATTAAGCAATCCCATGACACATACAAATTTCTTCATTGAAGAGGGAAAAAAAGGCACTAATGTTGTCAAGTATAACAGGTAGGGAATCCTTGAGGAAGGCTAATACTTTTTGTGCGAATGTTTTGACTACTTTATAAATTGCATTCACAGTTTCCAAAATGGGGTGGAAAAGACACTTTTTATGGAGATGTTATCTTGAAAATAAATTCAGATAATAATGCCATTGGAAGATAATGATAATTCTATCGAACTAATTTTGAAGGAGCATGATAAGATGTATTAAATCCTGGAGTGTACTGGGAGAGGCACAAGTAATTTTAGACAGGATAACATTGAAAGTGTTTAAATGGTTTGAATCGGTGCATCTTTAGGTCACCTGAAGCCATGAGCTAAAATTATGTTGCTCTAAAATGGATTTGTTGAAATCCCAATCAATAAAGAGATAATTAAGTGAAAATGAAGTGAGTCTTCAAAGTGAGTCCTGATGCAGTATGACTGGCATCTACATGGAAGCAGTCAGTAGTATGAAGGTATGTGGAGAGGGAAGAACATGTGTAGAAATAGGCATAATATGCCATCACCAAGCCAAAGAGAAAGACATTTACAAGAATCAGCCCTGCCATCTCCTTAATTCTGGTTCCCTGGTTTTCAGAATTGTGAGAGAAGTTGCTGATGTTTAAGTCATCCAGGCTATAGTACCTTCTTATAGCATCCATAGCAAACACATGTACTTGGCTATTCTGCGTTCTTACTGGTGGTCTCAAGAGGCTTTTCTGCATGGCCATTTGATAAGCTTTCTTCAAGGTTTTGCAAAGAAAGTAGTTTGGTTTTGGCAAAATTAAAATCCTTCTTAAAACAAGTCTCTTTCTTATGGAGGGGTTCTATTCACAGGCCATCACTGAACATGGCTCTATAGCTATGTGGATCTGAAGATTTCATCTGGCACATTATGGGTTTCCTGTCTTATTTTAGTCAAGAAGAAAGCACCATCAAAAGGACAAAATGGCAGCCTATGAAATGGAAAAAAAGTTTTCATCTACACCACATCTGACAGAGGACTGATATCCAATATATATAAAGAACTCTAAAAAGTATGCATTGATAACCCAAATAATTCGATTAAAAAATGAGGTACAGATTTAAACAGAGAATACTCAATAGCAAGGAATA
Source organism: Rhynchomys soricoides (assembly GCA_019843965.1). Classification (NCBI taxonomy): domain Eukaryota; kingdom Metazoa; phylum Chordata; class Mammalia; order Rodentia; family Muridae; genus Rhynchomys; species Rhynchomys soricoides. The sequence goes on from JADRCH010000175.1 coordinate 8,275,075, forward strand.
CACTCCTTCATTGCTGGTGAGAGTACAAACTTGTACAGTCACTACGGAAACCAATATGGTTGTTCCTCAGAAAACTGGGAACCGATCTGTTTCAAGGCCCAGCATATACCCTAGGATGTTCCACTGTTCCACAAGTACACTTGCTCAACTGTGTTCATAGCACACTTACTCATAATAGCCAGAAACTGGAAGCAATCTAGGTATCCCTCAGCCAATAATGGATAAAAAAGGGATACATTTACAAAACGGAATATTACTCAGCTGTTTAAAAATGACATCATGAAATTTGCAGGCAAATGGAACTGGAAAAAAATCATCCTGAGTGAGGTAACCCAGATGTAGAAAGATAAACATGGAAGGCAGTCACTTACAAGTGAGCACTAGCTGTAAAGTAAAGGAGAATCATGCTATAATCCACAGACTCAGAGATGCTAAGTAACAAGGAGGGTTCAGGGAATAGGCAGTATACATGGATCTCGTGGGAAGGAGAAATAGTTTTTGGGGGTGGTCTAGGGAAGGTGGGGATGGGAACAGGAAGGATTGGGTTGGGGAGGGGGTTAGAAAAGGAATAAAAAGAGCATGAAAACTAGTGAGATCAAATCCATTTTTTGTACTTTGTCATTTCATGGAGGTTTTTCTCTTCAGTTTGTAGAGGAAGGAAAGCCATAATATGAGATGTGATGTTTGCTACAATACTTTTGTCAAAGCCAATGGAACACTTTCTACATTTGAGACTTGATGGATGAAAATTATATCCAGGGGCCTAATGCTATAATAATCTTCATATTTTCTTTGGGATATAACTTGGTTTAAATAGACTCTTTACTTAGCTTAGAATAAAAGCTAAGGTTAAAATTTACATTAAAAAAAAAGCACAAAAAAAGATGTTTTATTTTGTCATTGGCTGTTTCCAACAGAAAGTAATTCTAATAAAAACTCAGGAAAAAAATCATAGTTATAATGACATGGTATGTCTTTACTAATTCTTATTATTGGAGGAATATTCTAGGTCTTCTTTCATAACAAATATTTTAATTTTTGATGCCCTTAAATTACTTGCTGCATGGTTTGGGCTAAAGGGCTAGGAGAGAGGAAGAAATAAACTAGAGAGAGTCCATTTACTTTTTTGTTGCCCTGTCCTGGAAGGGATTGTGTCTTTTCTGCTCATGTACATAAGTGAGAGCTACACACCTGGCTATACCTAGATTCAGGAGGGTGTGGACAGATGTGGTCACTTTTGTGTCACAGCCTTTTTGTGGTCTTAATAATCTACTATGAATAGAAAGATGTGTTTGGTGGTACAGTTGCTATCTCTGAAAGTATCTGACAATGATTTAATGCCCTCTGTATAACACTGATATAAGACTTTCTATGCCCATAAACTATTTAATTTTCACCCCAACCAATTAAGCAACTCTGTGTGTAGTATTTTGAACATGTACACATAGATGACAAAATTGACACAGAGAAATTAAATACAAAGGATGCACCCACAGAACAAGATTTCATCCAAGCTCAAGTAGTTTGGCTCTAGATTCCTTGCTTTTAAACATTATGCAACATCATCTTTATGTGTTAGTAAAATGACAAACTCATGAAATTGTAAAAGTCTTAGTGATTCTTTTGATAAGGTATGGAAACACATTGTCTTAAGAAGACATACCAGTTAATGTCATTTGGTTATTTTTGTTTGTTTTTGTTTTTGTTTTTAAAGGCAGAATTTCTCAGTGTAGTAGCGTTGGCTGTGCTGGAAATTGCTCTGTAGACAAGGTTAGCCTCAGACCCAGAAATCTGTCTGCCTCTGCCTCTTGAGTGCTAGGAGTAAAGGAGTGCACCACCACTGCCTGGCTGTTCTGCTTATAACTACAATGTTCCAAACTTTTCAGGATTTGGCTAAGTCCCATATTGTATATAAACAGTCCCATCTCATAAACCATAGGTTAATTTTCCCACTATTTATCTTAAGTCGCATTCCATACCATATATCTTGTTCAAAGATTCAATTTTGTATTCACTTATTGATTACCTAATCATTCCATTGCCTTTCTTTTGAGCATCAGTTACCTTCCAGGTACCATACTAGACACTAATAGTATTCTGAATAGAAAATGGATTATGTTCTTTGAGGCTCTCTCTCTCTCTCTCTCTCTCTCTCTCTCTCTCTCTATATATATATATATATATATATATATGTGTGTGTGTGTGTGTATGTATATATGATATATATCATATTTATCATATATAATTTATCATTATATATAATTATTGTAGAATTGTATTATTATGTTTTGCTTCCTGGATCAAAATTTTTGGCATTCATTCCCTTAGCATCATACTTATTGTGGTTATAGATACATAATAGGGGTTTGATAGAAACATTCTCTTTTGAATATATACTGCTAATCCTTTTAGGTGAATCTTCATAGTGTTTAAAAATACACTAAGGAATAATAAGACATGAAATATGTTTCTTGAAAACACAAGGAGTGTTGATTTCAATAGCTTGGTCACCTTTGTACCATATAACTGTTTTTAGTGTGGTCAGTCTTGTCAGATTTGAGTTTATATTGAATTTGATCAGAGAAGCTGGGCTGTGGGAGCTGAAGGTGTATCACAAGTGTCCCACCACTTTCTAACTCATTTAGAGGAAATGTCACATTTGCTCACCTTTGACTCAGCTCCAAATTGCTCACATGTTGTACCTAGCAATCAATGCCAACCTGCAGTGTTTGTTGAGAAGACTAATAGGAGACGCAGCACATTTATGAAATACACACAGAGAACTGGTGGTGGGAACAGCTGTTCAATTATCCATTTGAATCCAGAGCTTCCAAATACATCATGTTCAGAGTTTGGAGATTTTAGTAATTAGTCTGACACATGGAAAACATGGCAAAGAAAGTTAGCTGTGCTGTGGTTGCAGCAATCAATTCAAAAGTGAGAAAACCCAATTAACCAACTAGATTGTGTTAAGTGGTGTATAATTCAGTTCTTTTTTCCTTCTCATGGGAAGTGATAGAGTCACAGAAACTGTCTCAAGTGCCTCTCTACTAACACTATGGGTCTGGGAGTTTTTCTTGAAGGGATGATGTAACTGATTTCCACATTTAAAGCGAATGTCCATTGGCAAAGTGAAGGGAAACTGTTATTCATTGATTTATATCATTTTGAAGTGAGAATCTTTTATCCTTATCATGAAGACAAATGAATATTTTGTTCAAATTAATGCCATCATTAGCTCTAATTTTAGCTTTAATTTTTTTATTACTAGAGTCCTTAAACGTCTTCTTTATGTGTACGGTCATCCATGTTGTTTTTAAAGAAGCAAGTATTTACTACAGCATTTTTATATAGACATGAGTTTTTGGGTTTTCATTTTCTGTCAAAAAATAATCCTAGACTCTCTTATATAGAAGAGAAAATGAAATATTTTCCTCAACAAAACTTCTTCTTAGAAGCCATCTAGAAAATCTCCTCCATCAGACCCATAAACATTTAGTTGCCAGATAATGCTACATAAGCTTTTGACAGAAGCAAATAAAGAAAAAACAACAAAGCCCTGGCTTGTTTGTAAGAAAGATAGAGGAGGCATCCTCTAGGACATCTCCACTGAGACCTCTCCTCCCACTCACTTACTCAACCCTTACCCTAACTGGGTGGATCATGAGAACTTATCTGTAGGGTCTTAAAAACGCAATAGGTGTGATGCCAATTACATGGTTACGTTTTAAAAGATCACAACTGTAATTTATTTTAAAAATTCTTTCTAATCAATACTCCATCAAGAAAATAGTCTCCTTTAATTGTAGGATATAAATTTCTACATCAAAAGTACCTGCTCCGTGTCTAACAGAATGAATAGGAAAGATTCTGGGGGCTGAGGTAATGGACCAGTGGCTAAAGTTGAAATCTTCAGAACACATGTATAATGTGGATGCAGCTTACAGGTATCTGCAATTTTTGTGCTACATTGGGAAGATGGACGACAGAAGCAAGACTCTTAGAAAGTTTGCAGGATATGTAGTCTGGCACACACAGTGATGCGTGATGAGAGATCCTGTCTCAAAGACACTGGAAGGCATGGATTGACAGCTGAGATTGCCTTCTGACACCCACACATGTACTGTGTCAAAGTCTTGTCAAGAAAGACTATAACAGCAATTATAGGCTCACTCAAACTCCAAATATGGTGTGAGAGTAAAACAACAATTTTGGATATACACAATGTCAACAAAGTCATTGCTCCCATGCTCCCAACATTTCACTCAAGCTTGTTACCCATGAAGCCATCTCCTCAGCCCTAGGACTGCTTTTTTTTCCCCTAAAATCAAGTATAAGTCTTAGAATTATTTCTTGACAAAAACAATGGTAAGTTCTCAGTCATTTATTTTATAACCTAATTTTTCCTTTTTCCTTATTCCCCATGGCACTTACTCCCTGAGGATCCTTAGGCTTTGGTTATTTTCTAAGGATAGGATTACTATATAGATACCCTGGAAGTTTTTGTGACTAAATTCCTGGGCATTGTTCCATTTCCTTTTTATGTGCTTTCTCTTCCTTCCCATATTAGTTTAGAAAAGCTCTTTGAGAAAAAAGCTTTACAAAATATGTCCTTCTGTCTTTCTCTTTTCTCTCAGTTGATTTTGCATCCTGCCTCTGGCAGGGACTCAGCATTCGATGGGGTCATAAGCCGGTCTTGACAATACGTTTTTTTCTCTCTTCTCCTCCCACCTGCCTCTTCCAGGTTTACAAACTGTACATCTCCCATTTGCTCAGCATCAGCACCTCAGGAGTGTTTCCCCCCCTCCCTGTTTTCCTTGTCTTTTATCCTGAAAATTAAATTGTCTTTTTTTTTTCCTTTGCTCATTTTGCTTTTTGGGTGAGATTTTATCCCATTAAGACCAGCTAAGGCATACTAGCATGTCATTGATTTCTACATGAATCCTGTATAGTCAAGCTGTTAAACAAATACAGCCTGCTGAGTTTCCCTTTTCAATGCCCCTTCCACCCCAAGGGAAGCCCTCAAACTCCTATGAAGGTCATTATCATAGCAGAGCTGGCTGACTGGCCACTGGAACAGACACAGGGGACATGGATGCATGAGCCTTGGTCCTTAATTTCTTTCCCTTATTTTTGGGTTTTAGAATACTTAATGTGATCCAAATTTTCAGTCAATTTTTGAGTCATATAATAGGGGAAATTCTTTGTTTCTAAAGCTCTATATTTTACATGTCAAAGGCTTGGAGTTGCTAAGGATATGGGGACATAGACAAAAGCCACTCAATTCAACCTCCGTCAGTCAGAGAGTGCAAAAACTTAACTTTGCTCCACAAGGAGAGGCAGTAGTTGAGAGCTCTTGGGCTCTCTTGGGCAGTGATAAATATTGAAGGATATAGAGAGGTGCTCAAAACTACACAAAAGATCATTTCCGTGGTGCTAGGCAACAATCACTAAATGTGAGATTATTAAATAGGAAAATTAGGCTTATGGTCAGAGCATCAGTAAAAATACTGTGTTCTCTAGGTATACACACATACACACACACACACATACACACACACACACCCTAAACTACAAATTTGCTGGTATCTGGAGGTAGGTCTTTATGATATAATCAGTCTAGATTAGGAATAGATAGGTTCAGGGAATGCATGCCACTGGGAAGTTTGGCAGGACTGAAGCATTCTCAATGCATTATTAGTCTGATGTTTGTTTTTGCTGTAATAAGCTAAGATGTTGGAAGATGGGACCCATTTGACTCACTAGTTTACATGTCCCTGTGTCCTTGAGTAGAAGATCATCAGCCTAGCAACTGAACTGGCATGCTGTCATTGGCTCCTGTGAATTCTTCCAGGATGCTTGAGGAAGCTACATAACAACTATACCTGCTTGCTACCAAAGCATGATGCTGACTTCTGAAGTGTTGCTCAGCCACAACTATTTCAAACAGTTTGTGCTAGACTTTTTACAACCCTAAATCTTGATGAAATCTAGATAGGCCTCTAACTACATCCTCTCAAGCCAGAGGAAAAGTGTTCCTCTGGTGGTACAACCAAAGACTGTTGTCAACAGTATAAAAAGGCATTGTCATTAGGTCTGTTAGAAAGGCTCCTCTCACATGGTCTTACTTGACTGCTTTTGACCTGTGTTTGGTAAAGAGAACTTAACTGGTAAGAAAACAAATTGCAATTTGTCAATTTTTATTTACAAAGAATTTGACATAATTCTTGTCAAGAATTATGGCACCTGCAGCACTGGAAATAGTTGTAGTGGTGAATAGCTCTGAACATCAGTGAAAGTGGGAGCATTCCACCCAGTGGGGAGAACAGTGGCCATGGCAATGGGAGTAGGATATAGTTGAATAATCCAGAGCAGAACAATGAGGAGTGGCTAAAGTAAAGAGAATGAGAAAGAGGAGAAAAGGCTGAAGCTGATGAGGGATAGAAGGGTATAAAGAGTAGACAAAACCCTACAAACATTGGTCATTGGCTGAGTTCTAAAGAGTGGTTAGGCCTCAGGAGTTAAGGGTTTATGACTGGAGAGACGGGTCAGTAGTTAGGAGTACATAGTATTCTTGCAGAGTTCCTGAGTTTGGATCCTAGCGTCTATATCAGATGGTTTATAACCACTATTAATGCTAGTTCCCAGCTTTGATGATTTCCCTGTGACTCCATTGGCACCTGCATTTACCTATTCACACTCACACACATGCATACCCACAATTAAAAAGTAATAAAAGTAAACCTTTTTAAAAAAGAAAGGAGTCAAAGGTTTAAGACAGCTAAGGCCTATCGAGTGTTATACTAGCTGCTCTCAGGGCTGAAGATACTGACTTCCTAGACCCCCATGCTGTAATACTGGTCCCAATAAGTAGTGCAGGCACATGGGCTAAAATACCACAAGGTGCCACCTTCTGCTGCTCACAGCTGTCTTCAGTCACCAATGACTGATGCTCAAAGCTGAGAACCACAAGATCTGCTAAGGAACAGCAAGGAAAGAATATCTCTAGTCTGACCTACAAACCCTATCTTAGCTAAGGGAAAGGACCAACATGACTGGATCTGAGGTAACGGAAAGGACCTCACCAACATGCTGGTAACAAATACGGTATCTCCACGCTGGGTTTCGTCACTTTATCAAAAGTGAATGAGGCATAAGGGCTTCTTTTCTGCCATGGTGAGATAAAGACACAGCAAGAAGGTAACTTTCTGCCCTCACCAAGAACCAAGTATATCACTACCCAGCCCTTGGCCTTCCCAGCCTCCAGAAGAGTAAGGACTGATATGAGGGTTCTATCCACCATCCATTGTAGTGCAATAATTAACTACAGCAACCTGAAGTGACTCCAACGGGTGCCTTAGAAATTGTTAAAAGTCTGCTGACATTTACCTACAGTTTTGCAATGAATTAATCAATGGGAAAAATCTATTTTAATGCATATTTAATTTAAGTTTTAGGCTCTGTAATTTGTATTTGTTTTATTTTGTACACTATGTATAATGATAGATAGTAGAGCTTGTAAATGTTATGAACTTTAAAGGACACTAATCACTCACTGATAAGTGGCTATTAGTCCACAAGTTCGAAATACCCAAGAGTCACTTTGCAGCAACTGTAGGGCTGAGTGTGAGGTCCCAGATGGAGGACTTGGAGAAGGGACTGAAGGAGCTAAGGAGTTTGCAACCCCAGGGAGGGAGCAACAGTGGCAACTGGCCTGGCCCCTCGATATTCCCAGAGACTAAATCACCAACCAAAGAATACACATGGAGGGACCCATGGTGCAGGCCCATATGTGGCAGAGGAGGGTCTTGTTAGATATCAGGGGGAGCAGAGGCCCTTGGGCCTGAGGGTGTTAGATCCCCCAGTATAGGAGAATGCCAAGGAGGGAAGATGAGAGTAGATGGTTGGGTGGGTGGGGCAATACCCCCATAGTGGCAGGGGAAGGGGGAGGGAATGGGGAGGTTCCAAAGGGGAGAGCTGGAAAGGGGGAAACATTTGAAATGTAAATAAAGTATGAAAAAAAACAAGACAATAATCAGGGCACTTTACCTACATTTTTCATACAATAATCTTATAGAGAGGATAGTGAGCTAGATAATAAAAAATACTGATATTGTGATTATTGGTATCATCCTGTGAATAAACAACTAGCCTTAGATCTGGAGGCTACAAAAGGACCTTCTCAGATTCATATGCTAGTATGAATTCTTTCTGCTGCCTGGCATAGGTAAGACATGAAGCACAAAAACCACAAAATGAGTCTACACTATGATGTCATACAGATCTTAGCTCAAATTCCAATTCCAAATGTCAGTGGCCTTCAGATGAGACAAAACTATGTATTCCATAGGATTATGATTAGATTGAATATGGTAATGTTGAAAGAGAATGTAGTCCATTGATGTCATGAAATGCATGTTTAATAGAAGGCAGTAACTGTTGTCCTCTGACAATTATTATAATATCATAATCTCAAAAATATAATAAAGAATCACTCAAAGTGTTGCAAGATGGTGGAGAATTAAGCAGCTGGTCTGTGGTCAGAACTGGAAGTTCTTTCAGAACACTGGAGAGACTTCTGACGGTGATGGTGGTAAATTCCAGAATTCTCTGTCTTGCCCCTGTGATTTATGGAAAGGATGAAATAACTAGGTTGATTTACTCTGGTTATAGTGATTTAAATTAGGAATCCTTTCCTCTTGTGATTCATCCAATTGAAAGAAGCAGGCAGAGTGGAAATGGGGTGGCATGGTTGGTTTACAGTTCACACTCTGTTTTCCTACTGCGTTGTCTTAGACATGGTATTGAAATAGTCTATGATTCCTAAAGTTTCTCTGTCTCTAGAATGGGAATAAGACTAGTCGTATTTACTGAATAGTTGAAATGTTTAGATGAGTTAATTGTGTAAGTTTCCTTTTAAATTATTTTGTATAGAAGACCATTTTAACATTAGGATATTATTGATGAACAAAATAGACCATCTCTCACTCCAGAGTTCCTCAATTCTAATGAGAGCAAACAGGTGCCAGCTCTGAACATATGAGGTCAGAGATGAAGACTACTTTGATGTTGTTGAGCAGATTTGACAATATTGTGTCCATTGATTTTACAGATAACTCACAACCCTGATGAGCAGTCTTGAGTTTACTCTTAGGAAGGACTTCCCAAAAGATCCTGTAAGGGAATAATAAGCTGCCTATTTATCAGAATCTTAATATAGATATCACGTTCTAAAAGAACATATGCCACAAGGCCTTGTATTTGATTTTATAAATGTGTGCAAGTTACTTGTTTAAGAGTTAGAAGCACATGTTCTTTTATTACAATTTTTTTTATCATGCTCACTACTCCTGAGTCCCTGTAATCAGTAAAGCCACCCATCCTTGATAAAATAATGCACCCAGTACTTCAATAACCCAGAGCTAAATGTCCCCTTAATTCCCTCATGATATTTCTGTAATGGCAACCACCTGCTTTTAACCAGGTTAAACACTTTCCAGACAGGAAAGTCCCTTTGAGTCACAGTTTGAAATGTTGGCAGCAGCTGAATTGAGATTAAATCATCTCCTTGCTATTCTTCCTATTAGCACATACACACAGAGATAAAGCTTAACATAAATCACAGTTTGAGCTCATTCTTCCTCTGAGCCACTGGTGAGCTCATTCTGTGTTGAGAATGCACATCCCAACTTAGAAGAAGTGGTACATCACTGGGTGATTGACAGGCTTAGTCCAAATGGTCATTACTTTCTTTGACAGTGGCAGTGTCACTTGCTATCCACAGGAGAAAATATACACAACATCATATCACAGAACTATAGCTCCATGTAATGATAACTTATAATTACTTTATCTCATGTACACAATAGACATGTCCACATGGAAGTAAGCTGTAATCCTTCCACAAATATGCTCAAAGCCCTAAGGCTTTTAAAAATCACTATTTAAATCAGATTTGGCATTTAATAAACTCCCTCATAGTTGTCATTTATGCTTATTCCTATAAAAGTCATTTACCATTAGAAATGCATGTTCATTCTTCATCCTGCATCCTGGTCACTGTGTTTATAGGTATGTGTTCCACCTTTTAAGATAAATCAGATACCTACCCCCAAGAATTCTGAACACAATAAGTGAGCTCAGATAAAAAATAGTGTTTGCCACATTGACAGTTAAGACTGGTATTTGGACACCAGGCACTGGAAAGTTGTATGTTTGTAGGGTTAAATATGTTTTTAAAATATCTCCCCAGGTCATCTTGGAACTCCATGAGCACACCATAACAGGTCTACAAACTATCATGTTCAATTGGTGCCATATAACTTGACATTTCCATTTTCAGAACTTTAAGAAAC
>JADRCH010000175.1:8285439-8410105 GCA_019843965.1 Rhynchomys soricoides
CACACTCTAGATATTGTTATCTTATTATGACATTATATCATAGAAGAAACAAATGATTTCATGTACCACTAAAATCCCAAATCAGTTGCCTTTGAACTAACCATAAGATAAGTTATCTCAAATGGACCTGACCTATAAAAGAGTTATGTAAATTATCCTGTTGGACTCAGAATGAGGAATAAAGAGCCATGGTGTGGGCTGGAGCATAAATAAGGCAAAATGAACCCTGCAAGGAAGCCTGACCTTTATTTGAAAGCCAAGCTGTAGAGTGATATATGTTATGTGTCCTCACTCTTTATCTTTCACTTCACTGATTCTACAAATGGCTTGGGGGTACCTGTTGTATGTGGTTGAGGACACAATCTGAATCCAACTAACCATGTAGTTGGCATGGCCTGTAACACAGGATCCCATGGTGCCAGTACACTAATCCATATATATTGACAAGTCAATAATTTTCTTTGGCCCAATCGATAGCTTTCATTATGGGTAGAAATTTACCACAGAGAGTTCATGTTCCATGAAAGAGAAGAGCTGGTGAGAAATGAAAGTTCCCATGTCAGTACTACATTTAACATGTTCTTCATAAGACATGAAATTGAGTGAAACTAGATTTGAGAAAATTGGGCTTTTCTCATAACTTTAAGGCAATTGGCTTTTAATTTGAATAATAATAATAACCAGTAACACCTATGCTATTATCTCACTTGAAAAGTGCCCAGATACAACTGAATTATCACAGTAAATCTATAATATATTCAAGATTAAAAAATGCAAGGTAGTATGTTAGTTTTCTATTGCTGCATAAGAAAGGATCACAAATTAATGGAGTGTAACAATATAAACTTCCAGTCCAACAATTTTGTCCATTTAAAATTTGAACATGGCTCAAGTGGCTTCCACAGACTCTCCAGGGAATTCTCTTCTGAGATTGAGTGTTGTCTTCCACCCTCCCTGTTTCTGTTGACATTTCCTTCCTGCCATGTGAAGCTTTCATCTTTAAACCAACCAGAGGCCTTTGTGATCTGGAGGATCCCACTCAGTATCTTTGGTCTCATGCTGCTCTCTAGCACATGCTCACATGTTCTTTTGAGACCAGTACAATGTTTCTCGTTTTATATAATGGTGACCTCTTTTATAGGTCACCTGATGGGGGTACTTTCTCTTTTAATTAGATTTAAGTCAACTGATTTAACATAACATCACCATAGGCATCACCATAGGCATGCTAGCCCATCAAACTTACAAATTCTGCACACACACACACACACACACACACATACACATTTACTTTTTTTAAATTTTTTGAGACAAGCTATTAATTGGTCTTAAGCTGACTATGTAGCTAAAGATGACCTTGAACTTCTAATCATCCTGTTTCTACTTCCCAGTTGCTTGAATTACGGTAGAATGCTGCCAAGACTGGCTTTACAAATCTTCTTTACAACTCTATAACATGGATGGAATTTGAAAGTTTGAAGGCTATGTTAGAATCAAACCTATAAAAGGGTTTCTGGGGACTGAGAGCCAATAACTTGCTTTTGGAAGAAACTAGTATTTGGAAGCTACTTTTGGTCAGTGGTAAAGACCTTCTTGTGTTTGTTTCTCACTGTCTAGAAATTAATACAAATTCCCACTAAACTCTAGAAAAAAAAAAAAAAAGCAAGCCAAAACTAAAACAAAATGTGTGAAGTTCCTCAGCATCAGCCCCTAAAATCTTCCTATGTTGAAAAACTCTTGGTTGTGGATCCAGAATATCTATCTACATTTGAGTTCCAGGTTGCATGCAGCCTAGCAGTATTTTGTCAGTGTTTCTGGGTCTGGCTCATCATTTCCTTTTTCCTAAGGAAAAAATCATGGTTTAGTGTTGGTGTCATTGGAACCCTATGAAGTAGGTATTATTATTATCTCCATTGCACTGAGACACAGAGCGCTTAAATACATTGAAACTAACGTGCTGGCAGACATGCATTGGGGATTGCATACAGCCAGTCTGGTTTCTAATGATATTTTGTTAGCAGAAAAAGACACTAGGGACCTATAGAGCAAACTCATTGTGTAGGAAGGAAATAATTCGATTGATTGTCATAAATCAATGTTTGGGATAGGTTCTGGGTATAAGGGATAGGGGTACACTGGTCCTTAGCACAGAATGTGGATGAAACTGAATGTCATTCCCAATTAGTTACATTGAAATAAATGATATGCTCTAAAATAAAGTCAACTGTAGGAGTGTAGAATTGTTTAATCCTATTTACAGTTAATTCTCAATAGCTAGAGCAGAACAATCGATGATTTGTACTTTCCATGGAGCAAGCATTTGTACTTTGTCATCCATATCTTAAGAGCCACTGGTGTTAGGACATGAGGCCTGTGAAAAAGAATTTGGTCATGAAAATGGATAGGTTTAATGTCTGCTATGAATATGTCCTCAACAAAATTTGAAGATTGTTAATGTGTGAATATTATGAGGTTTTAAAGCCTTTGGGAGGCATCAGGCAGAGAAGGATCCTCCTTCATGGAGGGGATTGGGAACCCTACTCAGAGGCCATTAGAAGTTGGTCCTTCCCTGTCAACTTTCTTATTCCACAGAAGAATGCATCATTTGTTTTCCAGTGACTGCAGCATTAAAATGCCATCCTGGAGAGAAATCAGTAGACAGCTAACCTATCTGTTGCCTTTGCCTTGATTTTGGGCTTCTCAGTCTCTAGAATAGTAAAAATAAATACTTGTTCTAATGTCTCTTTTAGATATTTTATTATAGAAGGAAAAACCAGTGAACAGTGTCCTTACAAAATGCATCCCAGAGACCTCTCTTCGTGCCCTAGGGATAAATAGCCAGAATTTATTAGTCTTCAACCTAGTAGAGCCAAATTATTCCAGCAGTTTACACTTTACAGAACCATGAGATGCAAGTTTCTGCTGTTTATTAGTCCTATAGTCTGTGGTATTTGGTTCTAGAATCCCAAACAGGTATTACTCAGTGAAAACAACAAAGTTTATGAGTACAACTGAAACCACTGGCTGTGAGGAGCCCAAGCACAGAGTTACTATGGCTGGTCATAACAATGACCCCTTAAGAAGACTCAAGAGCCCACACAGAGGTAGGCTGTAGATTGAGAGTTGTAGACTGAATAGCTCTGGCTTAAGGCATTCTAAAAACCTGTTTCTAACACCAGGTTGAAGAGATCCCCTATATCCCTCATTAAACCTGACAAACCACTGAAGTTTTCTGTGTTACAGTGTAAAAGATAGGAAATGTGAGGCTAAATGGACTCTTAGTAGACTCATCACAGAAAAGCAAGAGATGGTACTAGAAAGTGAGACTTTCTAGTGGACCTCATCCTTCAGTAAGGTCATTTCAGCAAGGCAGATTTCTATGAAATAAGCATACTATGCCTACAAATGTTCAAGGGTAGGAGAAAAGTCTGAGAAATACTGGCCTCTTAATCATTTTGTAATATAGAGATGGCATAATTAAAGTGGAGATTAGATAGACAGACTGACAGCATTTTTGAAAATTGAGTATTTGCATCAAAGTAACCGACATTTGAGTGTTTGGTGGTATAATAGCAGATATAATACTTATTCTAAAAGAAATTGGATGAAATTTCTATTCACTGAATCAGATCCATGAAATAATTGCCTCCAATCTAAAACTTTCTGTTTTGTGGAGTTTTTAAACTTTAAAAATGTAACACTGCTAATCAAATAAAAACAACCTAAAGGAACTGAATATGTTTATCTTATTCATAATTGGATGCCCAGGTGTTTCTTAGTCACTAAAATAGTATTTCAAACAAGTTTTTGAAAAAATACAAACCTTTTCTGGGTTGGTAGGATGAATTTCACATTTTCTTCTGCTGGTTGCTGCCATACCTATTATTATGTGGAAGACCGCAAACCCATAGCAGAGTGACCGAAGACAGTCAGGTACCCCAGAGAAATTTATCTTTAGGCTTTCCATAATAACATTCTGGTTCCTATTTTTCACATCCAACTGGGAACTTGTTAGCTCAGTAGCATTTAGCAGCATTCAGTTTTGTCATACTATAGACCCTCTTTGTTCTATTTAATCAAAAGGAAAAGTATAAATAGGATGGAGGGCGAAAGAATTGTTTTCGATGGATGGGCTCTGACTTATGGGAAGATTTAGCCTGAATATTTCACTCATGATTTCCTCTGAGATGGCCTTTCCTAAGAGCAGAATATTCCCAAATAATTCAGCATGCTGCCTCCATACATCATGGCCACTAGTTTGTCTTCTCACTGAGTGAAGACAAGCAGCATTTCAATCCATCAAGCTGTGTGCTATTTAGAAGCTAGCTCTTTGCAGGCAGACTGATTACAAATTGAAATGAAAGAGGACGTATGGAAAAGAGGTCCCACTGAGATATGTCTATCATCAAAATAACTACTACTGAAAGTTACTTCCCTTTTCTAATGAAGAATAGTCCAGACTTATTTTACATATAGAAAAAGGACTGTGTGTCATAGAGTTTCAGAGAGCCTGCTCAGTAGTCTCAAAAGCCCAATTCATAAGTGGCAAACTGGGGTTTAGATTAAGAGCTATATATCTCAGAAGCCTGGTAATTACCTCTTCCTTTAATCCAATGGGTCATTATTTTCTTGCTTTGGGTTTGCTTTTGTGGTAATAGAATTTTATATCATGATTTATTGTGGAGGGGCTTGTGAGGATTTTTCTTCCAGATGGGAAGACAGCACCTTTGGTGTGGTTCTCTCAGTGTTCTTTCTGTGTAGCAAACAGAAATCGAGGAGGCACAATTGGAAGAAATTAAATGGAAGGAAGAAGTGCAGGTTGTATAACTCGAAGTGTATTGGCAGGTTAAACGAGCCTTGTGGTGCAAGAAACAACAAGTCCTGGTTTTCGAGTCATGACTAAATAGGAAGATAAAATTAGGGTGTTTTAGTAGTGTTAACCTTCACAGCGGACCTCAGGCCCCTTCTTTGGTCTGAGTAGAACTGGAGCAGGAGAGGAGACTGCTTTAGTTTCAGAGTTGCTGCAACAAAGCACCACAAGTAGGGCAATTTGAACAACAGAAGTTTATTGCTAATACTGTGCACCATGGAAATATGAAATCAAGGTGTGGGCAGCATGAGGGCCTAGAGGCATAGTTGTTGCAGATCTCACATGAGACCCCTGTCTACTCGTGTACTCTTTCACACTGTCTTTCCTCCTCTCATGTCTCTGTGTTCAAATTAACCTAACATATAAGGACACCACTCATCTTGGATTAGGGTCCTCTCAATCACCTCATTTTAACTTTACTATGAAAGAGAAATTGAGATCAAATTTTGATGCACTGTGGTCTAGGATTTCATCATATGATTCAGCATAGCAGATGTGGTAAACACATGGATAAAGAGTACAACTTTAGACTAAAGAAGACTTGTCTCAAAGTTAGGAGCACTGCCTAGCCCTGTGAGCAACAGTTCCTTAATTTCTTCTTTGTTAATGTTGTATAAAATGACTCCAGATAGGGTAATGAGTTTTATTTTTCAATTAGTAAAAGATTAAAAGATAGGATATCACTGTAGAGTGAAGTAAAATTGAATGATTGGTGTCAAGTGTTAAAGGTTTCTCGGGTAGAGAACTGAGTCCCAGAGATTGGGGTCATTAACTCTAAAGGTATTAGATTTGTCTTGGTATGAGATGCCTCATGTGGTCTAAAGGTTTCTCTTTGCCCCCTGTTTTATGAGGGATTGTAAATCTGTCCACAAACAGAAATAAATGTATTAGGATACTTCATCTTAAGGTACAAACATGGAAACTTATGTTATAAGGTCCCTTGTCTTGGTATACAGGTATTGAAACAATTGATAGGTGGCCTTAGAGCCTATCTCCAGCCCAACCTTTACTGTCTCTTGTGATGTAACAGTGCCAGGCATGTCCATCACAGGGAAGAACTGCCCTAAGTTATGGAAAAATGAAAACTCTGCTGGAAACATATAGCCCTGAAAAACCTAAAAGTTTCATCTCAAATTGAGGTAATTATGCCCCCTCTCACTTCTAGGTAGCCCTAGCCTCAGCAGCATCTGCCTTATTGATTGTTATAGAAATTACATGAGATATATGTATGCAGAAAACACTGTATCTGGCATATAGAATCCATGAATTTTCATGCTAAACTTAACTATTCACTAACTGAGGAATTATGAACAGATAAAACAGAAACTAAAGAAACAGAAACCATGTTGAAAACATTTTTGTATCTTTCAATTGTGGATATTTAACCAGACATACTTTTCCTGGCTTTTGGAAGACTCATGTCTGGAAAATTTGCCATTATATTTCATTGGCTCATGAAGGGTGTTTAGGATATAGCCTTCAAGGGAGAAAAAAAAGTCAGTAAGATGAACCCACTCAAAATCTAGTCTTAGCTGCATCATATTCTGCTGACCAACTAGACTCTGAAGACCCCAGAGTAAACCCACTGGACTATGGGGTGCTGGTGAATGTGGCAATGGCCTGTGGACCCTTGGTTTTACGTTATGAGAATGTCAATCAGGGGAAATGAGTCAGTGAGTCAGAAAGGACTATTGCTCTAATAGGCGTGAGCCAAGATTTCCTTCTTTTTAAAATTATGAACAATTTCCTGCCTTACAATAATTTCCTGAAAGAATTGCGCATGCAACTTCTTTACTTTCAGCTGCTGTCTGTGGAATAATACATGAAGTCTCTCCAAGAGAGAGCACACCTCCTGTGAGATGATTAATCCAACATGTGATAAAAATAAATGAAAGAGAGTAAAATGACAGAAGCCCTGCCCAGTTCTGGAAACAAAGCAGGCTTTCTATTCCACCAGGGAGTGGGTACAGAGGACCTTCTGCATCCACTGCCCATGCTGTGACTCACTACACTCACTCTACTCCTAGAAGTCTCGGCTCAGATATTGTTATGACAAAGTATAATTTTCCCAAGCTGTGAAATTTGTTGTGAGTCAGCTGACATAAAAACCTACCACACACTTCCCTCACTTTGGTCATGACTAACATGCACACATACTGAACTGGGAGTTATTATATTGTTATTCTAGGCAAACAACTTGGGCAGTTATTATCATAAAGGGCATATCTGGCATGATGCATTTACCAAAACAAACATGCAGAAGAAGATGGCTGTTATATTGTCTTGTTGCAATGCTTGTAAAGCACTGCATTTTTAACTCCTTGGAAGAAACCTGTACTAGGCCAATTCTCAAGGTTCTTTTCTCTTGCCATACTTTCTAAAGGCTTTTCAGAATTACTCTTAACCACTTAGAAATTAAATCATTTGAACTGAGACTATAATAAATTCACCCATAAAACAGGACAGGGTGAGAAAGCTTTATTGTTCCAACAGTACTGAGTTTAAGAAATAGGTTTGTGTTTTCTTCCAGGCACAGGCATCTGCTATGATGGAATAATATTTTTCCAGAATAAATTTTTAAGTAAGATCTGATGATATTTTAAATTTTATATTAAAATTTGTTTGCATTTTCACCAAACCCTGAAGTGATGCCTCATACATAGAAGGCACTGAATAATTCTAAAAGAGAAAGCATATAACTTTGAAACAATGGTAAAGATTATGTGGTTCTTTATCTTGGAGAAAGTTGGGATTCCTACCAGGAAGAATAATCTATCTTTTGTTATGACAAATACTTTCCTGAAGTCTTTCAGGTTGGGATGTATTGTTTCTCTCCTTGGCCATGGTCTGAAAAGAAATGATCTTTTTATTTCAAGAAATTCCCGATTATACACAGCAGCTTTGTAAAAATGGAGGTGATAGAAGATTTTGTATCATTTGCTTTTATTTTGTACTGTTTATTTTACTATATTTTTCTTTAAAATGAGAACATGCCATCCTAGAAGACAGAGAGACTCTCCTACAACTCAGAAAACTGTTCAGACTTACAAGGCTCAGAATTAAACTTTGTGGAAGATTCTTGAGGTTGTATAACAGTAGAGAATTGCTGGGGAAAGCTAATTGTCTCATATGAAGCTACCTTTAAGTTGTGCAGAACTTTGAGGATGCAGCTCTCCTGAGTCCCCATTTCAGTGGCAAGGACTTTGCAGTGATGCATGTGCTCCCACACTCCTGTAAGTAATTCTAATAAATGCATTGGTTAACCATGCTAAACCCAGGTGGGATTGTTTATCTGGTCATATTATTGTATATTATCATAGATATTTGTGTTTATGTTTTCCCATGGAAAGGATAGGACAGTTGGATAGGATGGAAAAGAGGAAAGATGGGAATCACAAAAGTAGACAGAGAAGCAAGCAAAAGCAGGGTCCACTGCTGCCACCCAAATGTTTTGGTTTTGATGGAAATGAGTTAGATGCTATGGAACAGTGAAGACTGATGCTGAGAGATCACTTGGCATCTCTGTTCTTTGTTTTAACCCTTTTCAGTTACCCCAAATTTCAATCCAGAACTTGATACCTCCAGCCTGATTGAGTCACTCTGGGCAGAGGATTGAATGGAATGTTATCACTAAGAAGATGATGGTGAAAATGAACAGAAAGTTTAGGGAAGAAGTAGGAATGTACTGAGAATCATCAGATGGAGAAAATGTGAATGCTGGAAATCTATTTCAGATCTTTGAGGCTCAAGACAAGTTGGCCCATATGAAGAGATGCTGGGCTGGGCTTTGTGCCTCCCCACAAATATCTGCATTAAATGGACACTTGATCTCTATTAAGAAATTGTATCATTGTGGTGTGGTGGAGCATCTTTTGGGTATATGCCCAGGAATGGTATAGCTAGGTCTTCAGGTAGAAATATTGCCAGTTTTCTGAGAAACCTCCAGATTGATTTTCAGAGTAGTTCTACAAGTTTGCAATTTGACCAGCAATTGGAAGAGTGTTCTCCTCTCTCCACATCCTCACCAGCATGGGCTGTTGCTTGAGTTTTTTATTTTAACCATTTTGATTGGTGTAAGGTGAAATTTCAGGGTTGTTTTGATTTGCATTTCCCTGATGACTAAGGATGCTGAAATTTCGTTAAGTGCTTTTTGACTATTTGAGATTCCTCTGTTGAGAATTCTTTGATTAGCTCTGTACCCCAGTTTTAAATTAGGTTATTTGGGTTTTTGGCCTTCTTGCATACTTTATATATTTTGGATATTAGCCCTTTGTAAGATATAGGGTTAGTAAAGAGCTTCTCCCAATCTGTAAGTTGCCATTTTGTCCTGCTGACAGTGTCTTTTGCCTTACAGAAACTACCATACCACAAGAACACGTACTTCACTGTGTTCATGGCAGCCTTATTTAGAATAGCCAGAAACTGGAAGCAACTGAGATGTCCCTTGATCAAAGAATGAATACAAAAAATGTGGTTCATTGGCACAATGGAATACTATTCAGTTTAAAATTTTGCAGGCAAATGAATGGAACTAGAAAATATCAAACTGAATGAGGTAACATGGACCTAAATGGACAATGGTTTGTAGTCACTGATAAGTAGATACTAGCTTAAAAGTATAGAATAGCCATGATACATATCACAGACCCAAAGGTGTTAAACAAGAAGGAAGGCCCAAGTGAGGATGGCAAAATCCCACTTAGAAAGGGGAACAAAATAGTCATTGGAGGCAGAGGGAGGGAGAGTCCTGTATGGTGGAAGAAATCTTTGAGGGAGGACCAGGAGAGACAGCATTTGGGATGCAAATAAATAAAATAAATAATTAATTAATAAAAGAGAGAAATTTTGATATTTCCTTCTCTGGAAGAGCTAATGAAATGTGTTAAATCATTACAGATGATCATGGACAAGGATTTTAGCTTTCCAACAACAGTCTATTTTCACTTTGTTAACTAGAAGCTGACAGATATATTTTGTTATAGCTGCCTGGTCTTGAGGGTTTCAAATATCCTTATTTCTGGCTTAGGCACACTTTCTAATTTCATTAAACACTCAAATTCCTCCACTGAGGTTATATGATTTTATAGTTTATTGTGATGACTGTTTCAGACTGAAAGTATTCAATGAATTCAAGTCTACATCTAAATTATATGTTTAGTTCCCAGAAAGAGGGCCAGGCATAAAAGCATTCTATGTGGACTTCTATTTTTTCTAACAGAGTTTAGGAGAAATTAGCAGCGTTTTATTTGTACATATGTTTTGTGTACCTGTGTATATGTATGCCTACATGTATGTGTATGACTCTCTCTCTCTCTCTCCCTCTCTCTCTCACTCACTCTCTCTCTCGTGTGTGTGTGTGTTGTATGTATATCAAAATTTCCAAGTTTTACTCTGAGAAAGTAAAATGTGTTTGGAAATATAGAAGTAGAGTTTGTTTTTCAGTTTCCAAGTGAGTCTAGCATAAAGTATGTGATCAACCAGTGTTTGTTGGCATCAATAAAAAAAAGTAGAGTTTTCAGAATGTATTACTGTTTCTTTTGTTACAGGGAAATTCTCTAGATCCTTCCTTACTATGATAACTTGTGCTGGAAAGTGAGACTGGAAATTTTAATAGCTGTAAATTATTTTGGAAGTAATTCATATTTGTTCAACTCTGACTCTTCTGTGGAGGACACTACTTGGAAAAAACTGGCTTTCCCAGATATACAGACAGCAGACCACAACTCACTTATATGTTACTTTCTATCCCTTGGTTTTGAACTAATCTTCTTTCAAATTCTATTTTTTACTAGAAAGAACTATCAAAACCCTAAGTTTAACATTTCTAAAAAGGTTTCATTCTATCAATGAAGATATTAAACTAGGTACTTTAAAAATGATGGTTTTAAGTAGACTACGTATAACTGAGTGTATTTTATTCAGTGTCATAGAACTCAAAGACTTGCTGTCAGCTCGAAATGCACAGGACTGTGGTATTCTGAGTAGGTAAGACTTAGTAACGAGGTTCTTTCCTTAGACTGCAGCCACCTTCTCGCTTACTACCAAATTTTTCCTACAGAAAAGGTAGTAGGAAAGGCTGGGAAGCTATGTTCAAACATGTGAAATTGTACTTTTGGGGCTATGTTCTCTATATGCTTTAAATAAGCCTTGTATGGCCAGATTGTCATATACAGATTCCACAGTGATAACAGACTGAGTTTCTAATACAGTGTTCATCCTGGATGCTTATAATTACAGAGTTCATACTACATTATTCACTCTGTGCATAAAGGGAATAGCCAAATACTGAATACTGAACTCTGTGAATGAATATCAGATGCTAATAGGAATTCCTGCTCAAATTATGTTTTATTCAATTGTTGAATACCAAACTGTTATTAAGCTGCTCATAAGCATGCATATGGGAAACACAGGAAAGATGGGAAAAAACGTATGGCTAATAAACTAAGGGAAAACATTAAAACACTCTCCAGTTAAATCTTATGATTTTTAGTCCATTAAGCTTAATTATATGACAAATGTAATAAGCCTTTTTTTTTTTTTTTTTTTTCACAGAAGGACTTAGTGGACTGATTGGGTGGAGAACTGTGAATAGCAGATCTGTTATAAACATTTAGCTGCTTGCTAGGCTTTTCCCCTCCAATTATTGACATTTTCATGGAACCAAATAACATCTCCACATACTTCTGACATAACCCAAACTATCAACAATGAAAAGACACAAACTGCTTAGGCATCCTATTTCAGAAAAGATACAGCTTGATGAAATAATCTAGACTCTCTGAAATTAGTTAAAAAGCAAATGTGGAAAAAAATGAGGGGCACTTTGAGAGTGTTCTGTGATGACTCAACTAGGGTCATTCATGTGTCTCTAATGGTGATGACCTCTACAACTGCCCTAGGACTTAAAAATTCATCAATGAAATCAGTTCCTCTGAATGGAATTTGAATGTAATTCACACATAAACTATCTCTATATTTGTTATACCATGAATATAATGAAAATTCTGCCTAAGCAGTGTTGGGACAGTATCATTTATATCAACAAAAGTCTAAACAGATGCAAGGTTTTTTTTCTAGATATTTTGATCTGTGTTTGCTTGAATTTGTAAATGCAGATTACATAAGTATGGAGTTCCCCACAGGGAAAGTATGTCAAATTTTTAGGGATAAGGCTTAGCCTGAATCATATCATTTGCTTACTTTCATAAGAATTTTCAAAAATAATAAAACAATATTAAAAAGACCTATGTAAAACATACATATTTACATCCATATATATGTATATATGTTTAATATATGTTTCCTTTTTAATATATATGGATGTAAATATGTATGTCTATGGAATTTTCTTTACTATTTATAAATTTTACCTGCTCTTATTTAGTCTAGACCAAAGATTCCCACTGCTATTTTGACATTGGCTTGTATTCCCAGTTGAGAAAACATCTATGTAATACCTCTGCACTCTGGGTCTGCATTCTGCCTCAGTGCTCAGGCAGACAAAACAGGAAGAACTAGGCTACATTTCATCTTCTCCATGGTGGTGCTGGCTTGCAGATTACAAAACACTGACATCTGCTTGGTGGTGGCAGAATGCAGCCTAAGATGGATGTCCTATCCCAGGTGAGAAATGAGGCAGGCTGGTGCTGAAGCTGGGGTTCCCAAACTCCAGGACACCTAGACGTCACTGGTGAGCATCCATGTCTGAGGGCTTGTGGTAAGCCTGGGATGGGGTAAACTCTGGCTTAGCTCAGGGGTGAGTGTCCCTGTCTGGAAAGCAGAGGGGCCAGAGTGACTTTGTATGACAAAGACTCCACCCATGGTGGTTCTTTAAGAGAGAGACAGTCCTTACTTCTCCAAACCATTTATTGGTAGTAGAAAATAGATGCATACCACTTACTCAGGGTGGACCAAAGAAGGAAGGTATGTTCAGATAGGCAAGCTTATTGGCTAAACCCCCGGGGTTGGCCCATCTAAATACCTCAAAAGTATAGAGAACTCTGTGCTCTGTGCTACATGACTAGTGGTCATGAACATTATGTGGTGCATTTCGGTCATATGCTCCAGCATAGGAACTGGGTAGTGAGTAGACAAAATACCAAACGTTCTCCGATAAGAGCATTACCAGGGTTTCTGAATCTGCTCAATCTTCCTAGTGTTTGTCTGGTGACATGGTTCCACTCCCCCCACTGCACACTGGAATATATATATGTGTATATATATATATAATAGTTACTTAAAGCTAGCAAGGAAGAAAACTTCGCTCAACAATATTACTTCTGATTACTTCTTGCACATCAAATTCTTAACTAAAGTCTTGTGTCAGTTCTTCCCTATCTGTATATACTGTGAATCAGACACACACCATATTTTTATAGAGACTCACTGTAAGCACTAACAGCTTAGGTAGCACATGGCTTGAGCATGGCCCCTCATAATTTATGTCTTAGAAACTTGGTTTTATTTCAGGTTTTGGCAGTTCTGCTGATGCCTATGGTTGAGTCCCCTTAACTTGTGCTTCCAAACACTGGATGTTGCTAAGTGGTGACAACCATCTTGGGTCATGTGACCTTATATGTCCTGTCTTTTTATTGGTCTCTATATTTTATCTTGAAGTTCATAAAACCAAATGTGGAAAACTGTTAAGAAATGTCCTCTTATGTGAGTGAACATAGTTTAGGCTCATTTTTTTTTTTCCTGCAGGTGACATAGTAACTCAGACACAGTCTCTTGGTGCCTTGTCTTCATGTCTTAATCTCATTTCTAGAGGTGCAAACCTTGCATTCTGACAAGGGTTTCTATATGCTATGTTAAGAGCTATTACTCCTCCAGGGAGCCATTCATAATCTACTTCTCAGTCCACAACTTAAGCTAAATGCCAAAATGCTTCCCCTATAATGTGTTATTCTGAGTATAAAAAGTTTTGCCTATAAAATATTTCACATTTTATAATCTCTAATTCCCCAAAGACAGTATTTTCTTATAGCAGAAACGATTCCTCATGTTTTTCTGTTTTCAGCTCCTAAAATAGTCTTTATACAGAGAAAGCTCAATTGAAATTGATCTCATCGATTTCCTTCCTAAGAATTCCACATTTATAAAGATGCTATAGCTTTCTACTGAAAAAAAAAAAAACCATTATATTATTTAAAATAATTAAGCACCCTAAACTTGGGGTGTGCATATGAAAGTCATCAAACTATACACTGCAGTTGTTGAAGTAAAAGGCAATGTTTTATCTCCCTTAGCTAGGCATTGATTAGCCCTAACAGAACAGGGAAGAAGGGCCAGGCTGACCCGTAAAAGCCAGCCAAACTAAAGCTAGGAGGAAGATCTTGCGTAAGAACTAAGCTGTTTTCAGTGAAAGACTTCATGAGATGTGCAGAAAACAAATCGATAAAAAAGGAGGAAGCTGAGGAACCAGCTTTTTATCAAGAGAAGGAAAATGCCACTAGCAGGCCATGCTATTCATTACTGCAGCCTTGGGACATCCATCAGACAAACTCAAGCATCTCTGGAAAACAGAAAGCATTAGTTTCCTTCTACATTTAGTAGATAATATCATTGTTGGCTGAACAACTCTCAGCGTAGCCTTTACATTAGTCTTCCCCATTGGCTTTTCTGAGGAATGCAACAACATCAAGAAATACCAAGGAATCTGCACTCTAGAGTATTGCCCAGAGCTATGGAGTCTGTGAGCTTCTGAAATATACTCTTCTATGGAAAGTAATACTTCAGGATGCTAGTGCCTGCAACTCAGTGATTTCTTTCCAGACATAGGCTAGTGTGGCATTAATTGATTGTCTCCAGTCTGTCAACATCAATAGAGTTGTTATGCTCCTACTTCACAAATGTTAAGGTAGCAGCAATAAGAACAGTTTTTCGTACATGCTATATGTTTTTGTATTTCTCAGTTATCATGACAATCCTTTCATTGGTCTTAAACATCTTTGCCCATTCTGCAAATATAACAATAGCTCTTGTTTGGACCAATCACTGTCTCTAACGTTAGTATTGTTGCTCTTGTTTGGACCAATCATTGTCTCTAACGTTAGTATTGTTGCTCTTGTTTGGACCAATCACTGTCTCTAACGTTAGTATTGTTGTTCATGTTTGGACCAATCACTGTCTCCAACGTTAGTATTGTTGTTTATGTTTGGACCAATCACTGTCTCTAACGTTAGTATTGTTTTACCCTTCTACCACAATATAGCTTTATGATATCCCTTCTACTAAAAAATGTGAACGGTCATATAATAGCTTTCCTTTTATACAACAAGACCATTTTACAACAGTTTTATTTCATCCATATTACTTTGTGATAGCCCATCTGGACATCGTTTAAATCATGGCCCTTTTTCTAGCCCTTTTGCTATCCTGGAGACACAGAAGCTGGATAAAAAGCAAAAATACAAAAACTACAATTTCAGTCAGAAAATGTTTGTTTTTCTGATCCTATTACAGTAAGCCAGGTTTCTAGTAACTTACAATTTGAAAGTATGCAGAATTCCTGTACCATCCTGTAGAGTAGTGGTCCCAGTGACTATCAGGCATCTTCTTATTTTTTCCTGGCCATTCAAGTTAACTTTGAATAACTGCTTAATATCAAAGCCTTTGTACTAATGTGTCTTCCTGACATGGGAGGGGTGGTGGAAAGTGAGGAAGGGCATCCATATACACACTCACACAATCGGGATGGCCCTGAGTTGTTCCGACAATGTTGAGGCAGTGAGATGGAGATGGAAGAGGAGTTTTTGTAGTGTCTGAAAACTGAGAAGACTTCTGTTGAAACTCAGAGTTGCATGGAGAGCAAAGGGCAAATTCAAAGGCATTACCATGTTTGGGGTCTCAATGGGAAGTAGTCATAGAATAGAAAGTGGTAGATTTTATTGAGTCAGTTACACAGATCTTGATTCTAAAATCCTCTAAGAAACTATCATTCTATTTTACATGTAATAAGTGAGCATTCAGAGGGTTTAATCATGAGATCAATAGGATCTAAAAAATAAATTATCCACAAAGATAGCATAACTGCAGGTAGGTATTTACCCAGATCTAACAAATAGCAAAGATTCTTCTTATGTTCTCTGTCTATTTTGTATGCTAATGATGCTTGAGTCAAAGGATTCTTAGGTTCCAGGTGCTCCAGCCTCCTCTCTGTTACTCAAATGTGACAGTTTCCTTATCAACTCAAAGATTTTGTTTAAACAAGTAAAGATTTTGTTCTCTTCTCATCCTGGAAAATTCTTCTTCACCTTCTGGTCTCTGCTTGCATATGGGATCTGCATGTAAGTCCTTTGGGCCCTAAACTTGCCCAGTTCTTCTAAATGCCTCAAACTACAGCATAATTTCTATATTATTGAAAACTATCTTTTCAATGTTTATCTCCTTCAACAAACTATAAGATCCCTGTGATGGTGATTTTATCTGCCAACCTGGGTATACTATATCACACCCATTTATATAATCAATTTCTAGGTGTTTTTTATAACTATCTATAATTATTTTTTTTTTAAGCAAAAGAAATAAATGATCCTTGATGACCCAAGTGGGTAACATTTAATCAGTTGAAAGGTTTTAGGTACAAACCTTAGGTTTTTCTGAGGAAGAAGGAATATAAATGCATGATGAACAGTTGCCAGCGTAACATGTTGCCCAGTTGATAGCAGTCTTGATAGACTGAATAAATCACCAGAGCCAAGTAAGTTTTTAAATAGTCTGTCTCAAAATACATAAATATGCATGCTTATCTTTCTTCCTACCCATCTGTTCATCAGTCATCCATCTATCATCCATTATCATCCATCCATCCATCCATCCATCCATCCATCCATCCATCCACCCATCCATCTTAAATCTATCTAGCCATCGCTTCTGTTGTTTTGTTTGTTTTTTCTTTGCTGAGGAACCTGACTGACATTCTGACTCAGAGGAAAAAAACATACCAGTTTTCTTTGTCTTGATGTCCTTCACATTTTTCACATGGTCTTTTATAGAACCAGCACTTAAGGTATAACTTTAAAATCATAGACTTATGGAAAGAAAAAGCTTATGGAGTCTCTATATAGTGCAAATCCAACTTTCATTTACATTTCAATCAGACACAGAGCCCTTGGCATCAAAGTTGAATCATGATTCTTGTTCATGCAAAATGGCTCCATGGGACAACTGTGTGCCAGCTCAAAGAAATGGCAGGGCTGAGTGAGGACTGAGTGCTCTCAACTGCTCTTTGATGTCTGTTATCTTTTTCTCTTTTTACATTGAATTTGATTTGCTTGCTCATCCTATTGAGCCATGAAGCATTTTAATAATAGACCAAGAGCATCTGCATGTGGCAGCAAGGACTTCAACAAGAAGATATACCAAAGCAGTCATTAGAATTTATTTATTTTAAAGAAGTCAAAAGTCATCCATTAGAAAGAAAAACTGGGCTGGAAAAACATAATATTAGGTCATGTCTTATTTATCTATGGTGAGAATTGATGCCATTATTTCCCACCTGCTGACAGAAATAGAGGAGACATTATTTGGATGAAAATGAACAATTTTAATTATTTAATAGATTATCATTTTGACTCTGGAAGAACCTTGATGTTTGAACAGGACTGCAGGAGAGAGTGGTTCAGCTATAGCGATTCTGGGCTTTATGTAATGATGAATACATGATGACATGGGCTGTCACCTTCCACCCTGAAAGTCATTTAGCCGAAATAAGAATTAGTTTAATTCATGATTTTGTTTTTACAACCAGGACAAGGGAAGAATTCATCAAGGAGTACTCTATCCATCTTACTGAAGGCCTGAAGTATTCTCTCCCTTAAATTGAAAACCATGGTGACTATTGATTCAAGAATCTTCCAAATTATGTTTAATTCTCAACTCTATCAGAAACTGTGATCCCTCTCAGAGTTGGGAATTGATTGCTTACTAGCTCTGTTAGTGAGGGTGTTTCATTTCTTACTTCCCCCAATTAGCTTTGCTTGACCATCTGAGAAAATTGAATTGGTCTTACTGTTTGTCTTAGTCAAACTATATTCTCATGTCACATTAATTTCTTTGGGGAACCTGGCATTCCCGAAACATCCATGATAAGCGATGCCAAAGGAATAAATATGCACTCTGCCTTAAAACTTTACATTCTATTTATATAGGAAGCCCTTATCTAAAAATTAAAATCACAAAGGATAAATGACTATTTTTCAGATAAAAACCTGAAGATATGTGTTCTCCTTCTGGATATTTCACTAATTACATGCATGGTCTTGGACAGGCTACCAGATGCACTGGGGCTTAGTTTACTCAAGACATTTCCAGGACCTCTAAGTTAGCACGAGGTATTCTTATGGCAAGAGATATTAGGGGCAACACTGCAAAACTATGGTAGCAAATAATACCCTATTGAATGGAGAAAGCCACCCATGCAAATAGTATAAATGTTGTTTGAGCACTGACTGGTATAAGTGATTGTGTGTATTTGAGGTGACATAGTGACACACGGTATTAAACTACTATCCTCTTTGTTTTTGATCAATAGTGCTATAAGAATACACACTTGGGGCTGGGTGATGGCTCAGCAGGTAAGGAAGCCTGATATGTAGACAAGAGGGCCAGACTTTGAATTTCAAATACTCGAATAAAAAAGATGGGATTGACTGTGCATATCTGTGATCCCAGCACAATAAGAGGTGAAAAATAGCAGGATCATGATGACATGCTGCCCACCAGTTAACCTCTAAGATCAGGAAAAGGAAGTGGAAATAAGGTAAAGAGACAGCTAGAATGAGGCAGTCAATGGTCTCTTTTTACCTTCATGTGTATGCACAGAGACACACATCTTCATACACATGTGCATATATTTGACATATATACACCTCACAACTCATATATGTAATAACAAATAAGTTTTAAAAAGCAGTGCATGGCAGAAGTGAAACCAGTATTGCAGGTCTGAGCACAAACCTATATGGAACACGTGCTGTGGCAACCACTGCCTGAGAGTAGATAACATGGACCATGGGATCTGCCAGACACATCCAGCTCACAATATAATGCAGCTAGTGAAAAGCCAGGAAGGAAAATGCCGAAGTCCCAACTTGAGGTTTTTGTTCCATATCCTTTAGTTTAGCTGAAGAAGGCCAACAGCTAGTGTCAAGAATAGTCACCATGCTTATTTCTTATCTCACTTTTGCCTATGAGGGGGCCATTAGTAATGAACATGCTTATAGAGTTGTGTGTGAGAATGATGGGCAATGTCACTCAAATACAAAATGTGTTGTATGATTTTCACTATTGCATTACCAAGTTTTCAGATCTTCCATCCACTCTAGGTCAGGGAATAATAAGTGTATGGAATTAATGTCTGAATATCAGAGAACATTCAAATCTCTACATAGAATGCTGCATGGAGCTAGCTGTTTTGGGAAACACACAAATTACAGTCTTTATAAGCATCTTAAGGGTTAGTGAGATATATAATTCATTTGAATAGCTGTAGCCTACAGCCTGTAAGTAGACAGATTCAGTAAAAAAACAATTGCTTAATTGGTAATAGATATTGCACCATGAAGATGAGAGTGTGAAAAGCAAATATATGATTTTTCATAACATATAAAAATCCAATCAAAATATAGCCTATTTAATCTCTTCCTATTGGAGGACTTTTTAAACAAAATCTTGTATGAGATAGCTGACTTAGTTTTTCTGTGAAATGCAAGCTCAGAATTCTCAATATGAGCCTTTTGATTTCTGTAGTTCACCTGCAGCAAGTCAAGATACTCTTTGTAGCAATAAAGAGTTTTAAGTTGCGTTCAGATTAAAATCATTCCGTCTTGAAATTTTTGATTCAGTGTTCAGTATGCATGTCTCCTCTGATATGATTAAAACTTCAAAGATGAATTTTGAACATTGCTATTAAGAATTTCATTCTATGAAAGATTTTTTTCCTGTTTTGTTGAAAAAAAAATTGTTACAGTATATTCTGATCATTCTTTTTACCTCCTTAAATTCTCCCAGATCCTCCACACAGACCTAGCCGTCCAACTCCACATCCCCTCTTCCTACAACAAACAAAGCCCACATGTTAGACAAGTCCCTTTTCTTTAACTAGCTAGTATGTAGGAATCCTCCATATGAGTAAGCAGACCTAGAATCAACAAATAAGTGCCTTTGAAGGTTTTAGTAGCACTTTTGAAGACTAAACACAAGGATGGGATCCAAAAACAAGTTGGCTATTGATATTAGAGGAAATTTTGAAGGTAAATTAGCAATTTATACTTATAGGTCATCTGGAACCTAAACATTTTATAAGATCCTGTACATACTCTCAGGGATTTGGCATAACAGGGCAAGTGGAAGGCTTTGGCCTACCAGGAAATGTGACCTGCCTTAACATGGAACATTCAAGTAGTGCACCTCACAATTTTTCTTGGAAACTGGAAGAGGAATGCTAGTGAGGGAGGACTAAGAACATGGAATTTCAACAATTCTTCTGTCAGCTCCAAGAGCATAGGATAGAAGCTGACCAGGGAGGAGTTTCATCACTTGATATATATTAAGAGATTTAAAAATATAAAGTGTTCAGCTTAAATGCTTAATTCTAACTCACGTTGTAAGTTAGTCATGCAATAATGCACAGGCAGATATTTTGAGGCTAGTCATTTCAGTTCATAGTTTTAAATTGACAATAATTTTAAAAGGAAGCATGAAGGAAATAATCTACACATTTTTTATTATTATTAAAAATAATAATATTTATTATTTTCATTTTTATTTATTATTTTATTATTATTGTTGTTGTTGTTGTTGTTGTTGTTTATTGATACTTTATTTACATTTCAAATGTTTCTCCCTTTCCAGATCTCCCCTTTGGAAACTTCCCAATCCTTTCTCCCATCTCCCTGCCTCTATGAGGGTATTCACTCAACCACCAACACACCCATTCTCTTCTTCCCTCCTTGGCATTCCCCTATACTGGGGCACCTAACACCCTCAGGTCCAAGGGATTCTCTCCCACTGATGGCTAACAAGACCCACCTCTGCCGCATATGTGGCCAGCACCATGGGTCCCTCCATGTCTATTCTTTGGTTGGTGATCCAGTCTCCGGGAGCATCAACAGGTCAAGCCAGTGGACACTCTTGTTCCCTCCATGGAACTATAGACTCACTCAGCTCCTTAAGTCCATTCTCCAACTCCTCCATCTCGGACATCACACTCAACCCAACAGTTGCTGTGAAGTGACTCTTGTGTATTCCAAACTTTTGGGCTAATAACCACTTATCAGTGAGTACATACCATGTTTATTCTTTTGTGACTGAGTTACTTCACTCAGGATGATATTTTCAAGTTCCATCCATTTGCCTATGAATTTCATGAAGTCATTGTTTTTAATAGCTGAGTAGTATTCCACTGTGTAAATGTACCACATTTTCTGTATCCATTCCTCTGTTGAGGGACATCAGGGTAGTTTCCAGCTTCTGGCTATTATAAATATGGCTGCTATAAACATAGTGGAGCATGTGTCTATATTACATGTTGGAGCATCTCCTGGGTATATGCCCAGGAGTGGAATAGCTGGGTCCTCAGGTAGTATTATGTGCATTTTTCTAAGGGCCTGCCAAACTGATTTCTAGAGTGGTTGTACCAGCTTGCAATCCCACCAGCATTGGAGGAGTGTTCCTCTTTCTCCACATCCTCACCAGCATCTGCTGTCACCTGAGTTTTTGATCTTAGCCATTCTGACTGGTGTGAGGTGGAATCGCAGGGATGTTTGGATTTGCATTTCCATGACTATGGATGATGAACATTTCTTTAGGTGCTTCTCAGCCCTATGAGATTCCTCAGTTGAGAATTCTCTGTTAAGCTCCATTCCCCATTTTTGATAGGGTTATTTGGATCTCTGGAGTCTAACTTCTTGATTTCTTTGTATATATTGTATATTAGCCCTCTATTGGACATAGGATTGGTAAAGATCTTTTCCTAATCTGTTGTTTGCCATTTTGTCCTATTTATAATGTCCTTTGTGTTTGCTATCCTGGGTTTTTTGTTATTCCATATGAATTTGAGAATTGCTCTTTCTAAGTCTATGAAGAATTGAGTTGGGATTTTGATGGGGATTGCAATGAATCTGCAGATTGCTTTCGGCAGGATGGCCATTTTAACTATATTAATCCTGCCAATCCATGAGCATGAGAGATCTTTCCATTTTCTGAGGTCTTCTTTGATTTCTTTCTTCAGAAACTTGAAGTTCTTGTCATACAGATCTTTCACTTGTTTGCTTAGAGTCACACCAAGATACTTTATATTGTTTGCGACAATTGTCAAGGGTGTCATTTCCCTAATTTCTTTCTCAGCCTGTTTATCCTTTGAGTATAGGAAGGCTACTGTGGCCTCATAGAATGAATTGGGTAGTGTTTCTTCTGTTTCTATTTTTTGGAATAGATTGAAGAGTATTGGTATTAGGTCTTCTTTGAAGGTCTGATAGAATTCTGCACTGGACCCATCTGGTCCTGGGCTGTTTTCGGTTGGAAGACTTTTAATAACTGCTTCTATTTCTTTAGAAGTTATAGGACTATTTAGATGGTTTATCTGATCTTGACTTAACTTTGGTATTTGGTATCTGTCTAGAAACTTGTCCATTTCATCCAGATTTTCCAATTTTGTTGAGTATAGGCTTTTGTAGTAGGATCTGATAATTTTTTTTAACTTCCTCAGAATCTGTTGTCATATTTCCCTTTTCATTTCTAATTTTATTAATTTGGATACTTTCTCTGTGCCCTCTGTTTAGTGTGGCTAAGGGTTTATCTATCTTGTTGATTTTCTGAAAAAAAACCCGCTCCTGGTTTTGTTGATTCTTTGTATAGTTCTTTTAGTTTCTACATGGTTAATTTCAGACCTTAATTCAACTATTTCCTGCCTTCTACTCCTTTTGGGTGTACTAGCTTCTTTTTGTTCTAGAGCTTACAGGTGTGCTGTTAAGCTGCTAGTATATGCTCTCTCCAGTTTCTTTTTGGAGGTATTCAGAGCTATGAGTTTTCCTCTTAATACTGCTTTCATTGTGTCCCATAGGTTTGTGTATATTGACCTTTCATTTTCATTAAATTCTAAGAAGTCTTTAATTTCTTTCTTTATTTTTTCCTTGACCAAGTTATCATTGAGTAGAGCGTTGTTCAGCATCCATGTGTATATGGGCTTTCTGTTGTTGTTGTGGCCATGGAAGAACAGCCTAAATCCATAGTGATCTTGTAGGAGGCATGGGATTATTTCAATCTTCTTATATCTGTTGAGGTTTGTTTTGAGACCAATTACATGATCAGTTTTGGAGAAGGTATCATGAGGTGCTGAAAAGAAGGTATATTCTTTTGATTTAGGATGAAATGTTCTATAGATATCTGTTAAATCCATTTGGTTCATAACATTTGTGAAATTCACTGTGTCTGTTTAGTTTTTGTTTCCAAGATCTGTCCATTGATGATAGTGGGTTGTTGAAGTCTCCCACTATTATTGTGTGACATGCAATGTGTGCTTTGAGCTTTAGTAAAGTTTCTGTGATGAATGTGGGAGCCCTTGCATTTGGGGCATAGATGTTCAGAATTGAGAGTTCTTCTTGTTAGATTTTTCCTTTGGTGAATATGAAGTGTCCTTCCTTATCTTTTTTTTTTAAAACTTTTTGTTGAAAGTCGATTTTATCTGATATTAGAATGTCTACTCCAGCCTGTTTCTTGGGGCCATTTGCCTAGAAAATTATTTTCAAGCCCTTTACTCTGAGGTTCTGTTTGTCTTTAACACGGAGGTGCGTTTTCTCGATGCAGCAAGATGCTGGGTCCTGTTTATGGATCCAGTCTGTCAGTCTATGTCTTTTTATTGGGGAACGGAGTCCATTGATGTTAAGAGATTTTAAGAAATAGTGATTTTTGCTTCCTGTTATTTTCATATTTGTGTGACTATCTTCTTTTGAGTTTGTTGAAAGATTATTTTCTTTCTTTTTCTAGGGTGTAGTTTCCAATCTTGAGTTGGTGTTCTCCAGCTATTATCCTTTGTAGGGCTGGGTTTGTGGAAACATACTGTGTAAATTTGTTTTGTCATAGAATATTTTGGTTTAATCATCTATGATAATTGAGAGTTTTGCTGGGTATAGCAGCCTGTGCTGGCATTTGTGTTCTCTTAAGATTTGTATGAGATCTGCCCATGATCTTCTAGCTTTCATAGTCTCTGGTGAGAAGTCTGGTGAAATTCTGATAGGTTTGCCTTTATATGTGACTTGATATTTTTCTCTTACTGCTTTTACTATTCTTTCCTTATTTTTGTATTTGGTGTGTTGACTATAATGTGACGGGAGGAATTTCTTTTCAAGTCCAATCTATTTGGAGTTCTGTAGGCTTCTTGTTTATTTATGTTTATCTGTTTCTTTAGGTTAGGGAAGTTTTCTTCTATAGTTTTGTTGAAGATATTTACTGGTCCTTTAATTTGGGAATCGTCAATCTCTTCTGTACCTATTATTCTAAGGTCCTGTCTTCTCAGTGAATCCTGGATATCCTGGATGTTTTTGCTTAGGAGCTTTTTGCAGTTTGAGTTTTCTTTGACTGCTGTGTCAGTGTTTTCTATGGTACCTTCTGCATCTGAGATTCTCTCTTCTATCTCTTTTATTCTGTTGGTGATGTTCGCATCTATGACTCCTGATCTCTTTCCTAGGTTTTCTAACTCCAGAGTTGTCTCCCTTTGTGATTTCTTTATTGTTTCTATTTCTATTTCTAGTTCCTTCATGGTTTTGTTCATTTCCTTTGTCTTTTTTATTGTGTTTTCCTGTAATTCTTTAAGGGATTTTTGTGTTTCCTCTTTAAGGGCTTCTAGTTGTTTACCTGTGTTTCTTGTATTTCTTTAAGAGAATTATTTATTTCCTTCTTAAAATCTTCTATCATCATCATGAGATATGATTTTAAATCTGAGTCTTGCTTTTCTGGTGTGTTGGGGTATCAATGGCTTGCTATGGTGGGAGAGCTGGGTTCTGATGATGCAAAGTAGCCTTGGTTTCTGATCCTTATGTTCTTTCTCTTGCCTTTTGCCATCTGGTTATCTCTGGTGTTAGCTGGTCTTACTCTCTCTCTCTGACTGTGGCTTGTCCCTCCTGCAAACCTTGGTGTCAATACTCCTTGAAGACCAGTTTTCTCTGTGGGGAATTTGTGTTTGGAGTGCTGTGGTACAGGATCAGCTCTGGAGTACAGACAGAAACCAGAAGGATATAGTCCCCAGCTGTCTCTTGGTTCTTGTGTACTGATGGCTCTGCAAGGGTCCCTTTTGATCCAGTGAATTTGAACAGAAGTGGTGGCCTTGCCTGTGCTTGAAGGTGTGTTGGTACTCCTCGGATACCAGTTCTCTCCTGGCACTATTTGAGTATGGAGCCCTGTGTCATAGGATCTGCTCCCCAGCCACCAAAAGAAACCAGAAGACCACGCCTCAGTCCCTGTGTCCTGGGGATTCTAGGTGGGTCTCTCTGAGCAGACAGGCTTACCCATACTCCTAGGAGTCTAGCTTTCTCCCAGGACTATTTGGCTATGGCGCTGTGTGGCCCAGGCAAAAGTCTCCAGCCATAGATGGAAACCAGAAGGCTCCTTCCCCTGGCTGTTACTCAGTCCCTGTGTCCCATGGATTCCAGGCAAGTCCTGCTGAGCAGTGTTGTTCCTCTTACTCCCTCTCATGGCTTTTCTACACTCCTGGGAGGTT
Source organism: Rhynchomys soricoides (assembly GCA_019843965.1). Classification (NCBI taxonomy): domain Eukaryota; kingdom Metazoa; phylum Chordata; class Mammalia; order Rodentia; family Muridae; genus Rhynchomys; species Rhynchomys soricoides. The sequence goes on from JADRCH010000175.1 coordinate 8,311,029, forward strand.
ACCTTTCTCCTAGTGCTATTTGGCTATAGAGCCCTGGTGGCCCAGGCAGAGGTCTCCTGCCACTGTAGTCTCCTAAACCTGTTACATTCACTTTATCTGAGTAAGACCTCAGCTGCCCTCTTTTTCTCTCACTTGCAAATGTGCCTGATTTGTTTTCTTCTTTCTGCCCTTAACACATTGAAATTGTAAGTCTTCTTTATTTCTACTGGATTTTTTTTTCATATACAACCTTCCACAACTTGTTCCATACATCTTTCATGTCCATTTATAAATTTGTATCCATCATCTAACTATTTATATTCCTAATACCATTCCACAAAGACGGAATAGAACATGCTTCAAAAGAACACAAGCGGACTGGTTTATCAATAGGACATACCGCATAGTAAATGCCAGTCCACAAAGGAGAATCCTTAATGCTCAGTTGAATCTTAAGTAAATACAAAGTCAATGCCACCAGAAATAAAGAATAAAATGTAAGATTATCTCTTTTCCCCTTTCTCTTTAAAGCACTTTAGCCATCAAATAAACTCAATAACAATTCAGTGCCCAGATCAGAGCAAATGCAGAAGTAAGGCTGGGTTGCCAACCAAGAGAGGAAAAACATGTTGGAAGGTTGGCAGATCACACAGAATGTTTCAAAAATAACATTATTTTTGAAAGGTTACATTTATATAGACTCTGATAACTCAAGGATATATATTAAATTAAGGACAATATTAATTAGTAATAAGGAGAAAATAAAAGAACATTGAAAGAAAACCAATAAAAAAGACTACTTTCTCAAATGAAGGAACACATAAAATGAACAAAATCAGATGGGACACCTAGATAAACACTAGCAAAATGTTAGTTTAAATCACAGTCATATCAATAGTTAAATTAAGTGTAAATTAAGTAAACATTTTTATTAATCAGCAGAGACTGACAATATCAAATTAAAACCAAAATTAATTATGTGCTATAATAAGAACTGTGTTTTAAATAACAGGAACAGATTGGCTAAAAGTAAAAAAAAACAATAGAATGAAATCAACTCTCTGAAAACAATATTAATAATTTGTAGGAGTAATTATATTACTATCAAACAAAGAACAATTTAGGTCAGTGACTAAAGATCTAGAGAAGGATATTTAAAATGATTAATGTACATTCTTTTTTTTTTTAAGATTTTTATTTTTACTTTATTTATATGAGTACATTGTAGCTTTCTTCAGACACACCAGAAGAGGGCATCAGATCCCATTACAGATGGTTGCGAGCCACTATGTGGCTGCTGGGAATTGAACTCAGGACCTCTAGAAGAGCAGTCAGTGCTCTTAAACACTGAGCCATCTCTCCAGCCCTAATGTACATTCTTATTGGAAGATATAAGATTTGTAAAGATGTACATGCAGCCACATCAGTACTGAGAACAGATATAGCTGTATTCTAACTGATGCTTTTAATACACCTTCTTAGCTAAGAGAACTATCAAGCAAAAGAAAAAAAATACAGTAATTGATGAAAGCATAAAACCAACCAACAAACAAAAACTACTTAGTAAGGCCATAGAAGGATTCCACAATCATGTCAATCTAATACAAAGAGAGTAACTGTGAGCTACAGAGTTTTCTAAGTAAGTCTCAAATAGTAGCACTTCCTAAACAAAACTGTCGAATGCTTGGAATCACATATTATATTTCTAATTAAACAGTGTCCTAAAGAGGAGATCACTGCAGCATTTAGATGAAATGTACATATTAAAATTTGTCACCTTAAAAATGTATGCATGCTGTATAAAATTAACCCACCTAAATAAAAATGTGTGTAAATTTCACTAAAAGTAAAAACAAACAAACCAAACACACAACATAAAATTAGCAATATTAATAACCTCAAAACCATTTTTCATAAATTTTAATACAATCATCAATAAAATAGGCATCCTTGCTAATCCTAATAAAAGTATGATAGGTAACATTATGACAGAAATTTGATTGTATAAGTCAAATATAATAAATTCTTCAAGTGTACACAAAGGGAAAAATAAGGAGACATAGAGATTAGAGGTGTGGCCTTTAGCTTAGTAGTAGAATACTTGCTTAGTTTAGATAAGGTCCTGTTTTTGATCCCAGAATTGAATAATTTTGAATAATTGTTTGAGACATACAGAAAGAAAAAGAAATGAAGTGCTATATGCGTTAAAGGAATAGAGTTCTTAAAAGAGAAAATATCAGGAAGCTGATGATGATGCATGCAGGGTTTATTGGGCCATCATTGTTGGAGCTTGGAGACAGTAGTGCTGATAGAAATGTGAACTAGAGAGAGACCCAGGCCAAGAGGCTTCAGAGGGGAACCATGTTAGCAACCGAGTAAGAAACCATTCTTGTGATATCTGGCAAATATGTGGCTGCTTTCTGCTCTTGTCCTAAGAATTTGCCTCCAGCTTAAGCTGAAAAATCATGGAGAGAATTCTGAGGCAGCCTAATATTGACTTCGTGCCATGGTTATTAGTAATCACGCATATGCAGGTCTAGAATGAAAAAGAAAAGAACGAGTGGGGCAAAAAAGACATGCAAAGTAATCTGTTTAAAGTGGTAAACAGCACAAAGAAATGTAATGTTGGAGTGAAAGATTATGCTGAAGAAGATAAGGAGATCAAGGTGAGGCTTAAGCTGCATTGGAAAAAATGTAAGGACCTCAGAGAAAGATCCCACTGAGTTGTTTCTAGCCTGTGAACAGAAAAGGCCTAAGGAATTTTCTGCTTTTAAAATGCATCAACAAAGGAAAGGCACTGCAAATGTAGGAGCCAGGATCTAGCCTAACCGGGCATCCAGAATTGTCAGTGCTGTCCAAGTGGTTCTGGATTTAGAACAATGAAGGATGGATGAGTAAGGGGGCTGTGGAATCTTTTTTTGTGGTTAAAGAAAACCCATTGAAGTCAGGTGTGAGTCAGGGCAGTCCCTCTATGGAGGAGGCCATTATGTCAAGCTGTGAAAGGAAAGCCTGGATTGTATGGGCAATTCCAAGATTTTTGAAGTGCCAGAGCCATGGAATGACTACCAAGGAGAGCTGCATACCAGAGTCAAATAGCCAAAGTGAGACAAGTCATTTGTAAGCAGCGAAGCTTGGAGGACAGAGCCAATCATCTGAACCCTTTGACATTAGACATGGATTTGGAGTTTCTCCTGTTGGGTTTCAGTCTTCTGTCTCAAATTTTCTCATTACTCATCTATTCCTCCTTTATGGAATAGTAATGTGCATTCTCTACCAGTGTATGTTGGAAGTGTATCATTTGCTTTTGGATTTTATAGGGAATTGCAGTTAAGAGATTGCCTTGAGTCACAGAAGAGACTTTGGACTTATAAACTGTGTTGAGACTGTTAAAGAGTATGGGGAATTTTGAAGTTGTACTAAATTTATTTTGCATTGTGCTACAGCTACAATCAGAGAATAGAATGTGGTGTTTTTAATGAAAATGGCCCTGCTCATTCACTCATATATTTGAATCCTTGGTTCTCCTTTGGTAGAAATGTGTGGGAAATATTAGGAGGTCAGGTGTTGGAGGACAGGTATCACCCTGGGAGTGGGCTTTGTGATGTTTTCATGGAATTATGTGTTTCCCAGCAAGCTTTCTCTCTGTGTCATGATTACGGATCAAGATGAGTTCTCAGGGCTGGTGAGATGCTCTGGGGTTAAGAGAACTAGCTGCTCTTCCAGAGGTCCTGAGTTCAATCCCCAGAAACCACCTGGTGGCTCACAACCATCTATAAGTAGCTGATGCCCTTTTCTAGATGGACAGTTTTATGTCAACTTGACACAATCTTGAGTCATCTGAGAGGAGGGAACCTTATTTAAGTAAATGCCTCCATAAGACCAGTCTGTAGGCAAGCCTGTAGGGAATTCTTTTTTTTTTTTTTTTAAATTAGTGATTAATTTGGGAGGATCTAGCCATTGTAGGCAGTACTACCACTGCCTGCACGGTCCTGGGTTCTATAAGAATGCAGGCTGAACAAGCCATTAGAAGCAATGACAGTAAGCTATTCCTCTCTATGGCCTCCACATCAGCTCCTCTCTCCAGGTTCCTGGCTTGTTTAAGTTCCTATCCTGACTTCGCTTGATGATGAATAGTGCTATGAAAGTGTAAGCCAAATAAATCTTTATCTGTTCATAGTGGGTGGGGAGATGGGTTGGGAGGTGAAGGTGGTGAAGTAGGCTAAGCAAGCCATGATGAGCAAGCCAGTAGGCAGTATTTCCCTGTGGCTTCTGCTTTAATTCCTGCCTCCAGATTTCTGCTTTCAGTTCCTGCCATGACTTCCATCAGTGATGGAGAGTGACCTGAACAGAAGCTAAGATGAAGTAAACCCTTTTTTTCTCCAGGTTGCTTTTGGTCATGGTGCTTTATCACAGCAATAAAAACCCTAAGTAAGACAGTAAATAAATATAGATATATATATATATATATATATATATATATATTTAATATGATATACATATCATATTAAAGCTAAATTTTTGTCTTTTTGAGGAACTTCTATATCTAGTCTCATGTAATACACTTTATAATGTTAAGAATTTAACCTATATTGTAATTTATTGATCTACAAGATTATACTTTGGGTCTGATTAGAGCTTCAGCAGTGGCAAAAGGTTCTATACTCTAAGGGTAATTGTAAAAATTCCCTTAGTTCCATGGCTGCATATTAAATCAATAATTATATGCTATGAGTTTATGAATTTCATGTTTAAATTTCCCTACATCATTAGAATTTGTCAGCGTGTTCCTTGTACTTTATGACATCACTGAATACCTACTGTGATACAGGCTGGCTTCAGTAGACACTGCCTTAAAAGAAATCATGAGCAATCATCGTGTTACCCAGTGACCAGTGCTGCATTCTCTAATCACACTGTGTCCTCATTGTCTTAAGATTTCATTAGATCAGCACCAATCTGAGATATCTATTTTCTTGAAAGTGTTCTACTCACAGCCACTTCTGTTAATAATCACCTGCCTTGTCAGAACACTTACTCAGAAGCAAGACAATTCACTCCTGCTAGGTTAATAATATTTAAAAACATAACATCCTGATATAAAGAAACAAACATAACAATTGTTTTTTGTGGAGGATGGTGACAGAGTGAACAAAATACCAGTTGGTCTTGAACATAACAAGCACCTCAGCTATCGATCAGTCACAGAATTGTTGAGGCAGGCCTTCACTGTTCCACCTTTCTCCACTTTACACGATGATTCTTTGTATGGACTAGACACCAAACCTTCACCACTGCTGTCCAAAAGGGATCAGCAGTGTCTTTTACAGGGCTCCCAAGGTGTCACCACAATCTCATTTTAGCTTCTACCATTTTTTTTTTTTAAATCTCATGTGGATTCCAAACACACAGTGCAAGTTTCAAGGAATAGAATCATGAAGGTTTTCAAATTCCAGCTTTTAGAAAAGCATGTTTGTGATGAATCAGAGTGTTTGGCAGGAAAACACTAATAAATTTGCACTGGAAAGTTCTCTGAGGCTCACTCGTCTGTTCGATAGTTATCTCAGGTTATAAGTTGCATATATCCTTCATTTTACTATTTGTAGTTCTAAAAGCTCAGTATTAACACAGGCATGAATGAGATAAGATAACTTCAAAAATTAAATAAAAATAAATAAAGTGGTGATTTTTAGAAAATCTTTCAGTCATGACCATCAGAGTTGCAGTTATACTCAACAGTACAATAAACTCGCTCTTCAGGAGCCAAAGGACCAAGATGCCATTGTTTAAATTGACACTCAACAGATTTACAGATTGAACAAGCAATAATAAACCAATATTTCCAGGGTCCAAAGACACAAATCCCATTATTTAGATACAATTTTCACTCAGGAGCTTTACAGATTCAGCAAGCAACAGCACAGTAACAGTTACATGAGTATCACTGTGATAGATTTCAGAGTAAAAAAGATAGTAAAATGTGACAATTCTGTATGGTTGGTGGCAAGGTTGGCCTGTACACACCTAATGCATGTGGATTTAGTGAACTTTACCTACGTGTTAATAATATATGGGATATTAATAATATATATATTTCATTAAGAGGAAAAAAAGTAAGGATCAGAACTAACAGAAAGGGGGCTTTTAGTTAGTTTGAATTTAACCTTGCATCATGATTGTGGTAGAGTTTAATGTGTATACCCTGGGGAATATGAGGAAACAACATTTATAATACACAGAGGAAATACTATGCCACCTTGAAGGGGTAGGATTTACTTAAGTACCACATGTTACTTTCTTTTCTGGCTGGACGTGGCCATGATTTACTGTTAGTATTGGCTTAACTGTAAGAAAACACAGAGTCAGTGAGGAAGACTGTGAACAATGGAGGATTTTTTATGACCATAATACAAATAATTATAGAAGTTGAACAGAGGAGACCCAGAGCCATCATTCTGAAGCTTGACATGTAACTGGTTTAGATCCTGGCTTTTCCATGAGAATCACAGTTGTTGCATGCCCCAGTTTCTCACTAGCATTTCTTAGTAATATTGCACATCTCATGGGATGGTTCTAAGCCAAATGGGTACTGGATACTACTTCCTCTTTCAGGCTGATGGCATAATTTCAGAAGATTAATGCTTTTAAAGTTCTATCTTCTAGTTCTCAACCTATGACAAATCTTTAATTAATACTAGTTAATTATTTGCCTTATTTGATCTGGATTTTATTTCATTACTTAAGGTGTCAAATAAATTCTATGGCTTTCTTTGTTCTCTATGAAAATTTTATCAGCACTAAGCTCTCTGTCTCTCTCTCTATATATATATATATGTTATTTTTAAAAACACACATATATATGTTATTTTTTAAAACATATATATATACACATATATACATATACATATATACATATATATGTATATATGTGTGTGTATGTGTGTGTGTATGTGTATATATATATATATATATATATATATATATATATATATGTTATTTTTAAAAATCAGATTACTGAGCCGAACAGTGGTGGTGCACACCTTTAATCCTAGCATTTGGGAGGCAGAGGCAGGTGGATTTCTGAGTTCAAAGCTAGCCTGGTCTGTAGAGTGAGTTCCAGGACAGCCAGGGCTACACAGAGAAACCCTGTCTTGAAAAAACAAAAATTAAAATAAAAAAAACAACAACAAACAAACAAACAAAAAAACCCCCCCAAACCACAAATCCTCCAGGTAGGCTTATCTATTTTCATATTGGATCAACTGATCGATTTACTGCAATATCTCTTTCAGTGACATACCAGGTTTGAATTTCTTAGGGACAATCAAAAACTGTTAACTTGTGCATGTGATCTCAACAAAGCTGAAGTAATTCAGCATCAACATGACTAAATATCCAAAAAGTTAGCTTGAAAATCAATCAAGGCAGTAAGACAAAAGTGAAGTAGAAAATTGGTGGTTTAAAAAAATATTAAAAGTGTTGGACTCATTTTACATTTTTATCTTGATATATTAGAGCTTTGTGGAAACTGCCCAGGATTAATATGCTGAACAACATGACTGAGGAAGAGACCACTGACTCTATACCAGTGTACTTTTACAAGAGTAGACTTAGCTAAAATGTATTTCAAATCATGGAAGAGGAAGCAGTATGAATCATCTGAAGAAAAATGGACTGTGGCCTGTTTCAGGATGTATGCTCAAAGAAATACAGCACAGCAGCCTGATAAAGGGTCAGAATGCCTGGCTTGCAATCCCAGCACGTCCCAGCACTTCCCAGCACTTCCCAGCACTTCCCATGTGAATTTCTCTTTGTCTTAATTCTCTCCACCTCAAGAGCAATTGTTCCTCACAGGATGAAACCAAAATGTAAAGTGCTCACAATTATGCCTGAAGTTTGATAAGCTTTCAATCATTAAACATTAATTTTACGTTCAACGTGACTCACTGGTCACCAGGGAAATGCAGATCAAAACCACAATGAGCTATTGCTTCACACCTGGAGGGATGTGTGAGATTTAAAAAAAAAAAAATGAATGAAAGATACCAAGATTGACAAGGACACAGTGAAGCTGGAGCACTGCTATTCTGTTGTTGGGAATGTAAATTGGTATAACAACATTGGAAAACAAAATGGAGTCACTTCCAAAGACTAAAACAGAGTTAAGCTATGATACACCTGTTCAATTTCTTGGTAAAATTTTAAAGGAAGTAAAAAGGTATATGAAGGATCTATCTGGACCTCTGTATCTATAGCAGCATTGTTCACTATCTATAAGATATAGAGGTGGTCTAAGCAGAACACGGTGATGGCTCCGTGGGTAAGCACTTGCTGCTCATGCAGAGGACTTGGCCTCAATTCCCAGTGCCTGTGCAGTGTCTCACAACCTTCTGCAACTCCAGTTCTGAACCCTCTTCTTACCTCCTCAGGCACCAGACATGCATGTGAAACACAAACATAAATGCAGGCAAAAAGCCCATACATACAAATTAAAGAATAAAGAAATATGTTTAAATGGCACAAGAAAAGGTTGAGAGAAACAGCATGAAGTTGGTTAAATGGAAGGAAATCTAATCTGCTTGTGTTGGATGGCACCCCAGTTCCTTTTGGTGGCATATGGGTTGTTCCATTCTGCCCATTTCTTGACTTCAAACTGAATCTCTCCTAACCCACGTAACTGTTCTTTCCTATCAGCTCCTCAAAAGTTACCTGCCCAAGTTCTTATCCAAATGCCTAGGCTTTTTTTTTTTTTCCAATTGGATCAGTATAGATAAATTAAGGCACAGAGGCTGATATTCCCGCAATATAGAAAGAAGACTATCATAAAACCTATCCAGATGATGCTATTTTTATTCCAGTAGAGAACTCAGTGGCTCCAATTACAATGACACTTCATGATTTTATAGCCTGTTAAGGAAATGCCTCAAAGGAAAAAAAGACATTAAAAGATTCTAAAAAAAGCGTGTATACTCACCCAGAACCTTTGAACTGATGGGTGCAATTATAGAAATGGGTGGAGAAAGACCTTAAGCTTCCAATGGCAGACATTTTATATGACAGCAAACAACTAATAAGTTTTCTCTAGATGCCACAGGTTTTATGTGTGTTTGCTTCATTAATTCACATAGAGATTCTATAGAATAGGTTGAATTAATAATCTTATTTGTGAATGAAGAAACTAAAGGTCAAATTGAGAGAAATTACACAGTAGTCATCTTGCAATGATTAATAACTGAATTAAGGGATGAGCTGACCATTTCCTTTGTTACTGTGCTATGAGTCCACCCATGAAATACTTACTTTCTACAAAAGCCAGGTACTATGTTCTCAGTTCTATTTCATGGAAAGAATATTTCGCTCAAAGGTCCCTTAACAAGACAATTAAAAACAAAATTGGGAATCAAGTTCAATCTCTCTTCTCTTTCTTTGGGTTTCTTGTGAGATGATTAATTTCTTGTGTTTTCTTGGATGTAGATACCTTTTTTATGTTGGGGTTTTCTTTCTAGCATCCTCTGTAGGGCTGGATTGGTAGAAAGATTGTCTTAGTTAGGGTTTTACTTTTGTGAACAGATACCATGACCATACATATTATAAGGACAATATTTAATTGGGGCTGGCTTACAAGTTCAGAGATTCAGTCCATTATCATCAAGGTGGGAACATGGCAGCATCCAGACAGGGATGGTACAGACAGAGCTGAGAGATCTATATCTTCATCTGAAGGCTGCTAGTGGAAGACTGACTTCCAGACAGCTAGGATGAGGGTCTTAAGCTCATGCCAACAGTGACACATCTACTCCAACAAGGCCACACCTTCTAATAGTGCCACTCTCTGGGCCAAGCATATACAAACCATCACAAAGATATTGCTTACATTTGGTTTTGTCATGGAATATCATAGTTTCTCCACCTATGATTAAAAATTTTGCTGGGCATAGCAGCCCGGGCTGGCATTTGTGTTTTGTTAGGGTCTCCTATTCCTCAAGACTCTTTATCTCCACTACTTAAAGCTCCTTATATGCAGGTCTTGAAATTCAGTTTGCAACTACAATCACTCTCACATTAATTCCTTTACAACAAAGTTGGTGTGTATTTTGTATCACGGGCAAAATGTAACATAATTGGCCATTCTTTGTCTTTTCTTTGTTTCTTTTTTAGCCAGATAACAGCCAGCTCTTGTAGGGTCTTCTTGGGAACTTTTCCTGGGTGCTCTTCAACAAAACAATTGTCACCTTCTGGCTTTTAGACTGCCTACTGGCCAAGTTAAAAAGCAAAATGTGACTTTCCTCAGATGAAGTCATTTTGCCTGCATTCCTCTAGTGTGATTTAATGTGTTGTAATTTTGTATGCAATTAAGGAGCAATTAAAAGCAGGCACAGTAGGTCTCAGTTCTCTAAAGCAGCATGCCGAAGGTAGTTATCTCCATTCTCATTTGGTTTGTTTCGTAAATACATGAAGACTGGGCAACCAAGCAAGGACCTTTGTAATTTCTTTTCCTGTTTGCATTATCCTTCATAATCTTCTAGTCATTTAAGGGACAAATATCTCTGGAACATATTTCAGAGAAAAGGAAAAGCTTTTGGAAGAAGGGTGCAGGGAGCCAGGATAAAAAGTAATGACAACAGAATAAATAATCTGGAGACTCACAGATTTTCAGAATGATGTCTTCCTCTTGAATGCCTCTGCTCTCTAGACAATCCACTGAGTTAGCTTTTCCTGACACCAAGCGGAAGTGCTTAGATAGAACAATAGCCCAGGGAGAAAGGCACCTCTTGGTGGCAGTGTAAATGACAAGGTGTACCACTTGTGTTTTTCCTGTGGAAAACAGGTTTTGTAGAAATTAGAAGAAAGCCTGGAGGTTTTGACTGACTCTCTGCCTCCTACTAGCACTGGATTAGCCCACGACATGAAGCTCCTGGTGAGTTAGATATTTCCATCTGTATTGTATAGTTGATGAGATCAAAGAAGCGAAATTACTTGCTTAAGGGCACACTGTAGGGGAGGATCAGCAGCAGATTCAGGTCTGGTTCTAAACACTGGACTCTCTTTGGAGGTCTTCATTCTGACAGTTAACAACTTTATTAAGGGCCTGCGGGTGTTAGATCCCCCAATATAGGAGAATGCCAAGAAGGGAAGCTGAGAGTGGATGGGTGGGTGGGTGGGGGAATACACCCATAGTGGCAGGGGGAGGGGGAGGGAATAGGGAGGTCCCAAAGGGGAGATCTGGAAAGGGGGAAATATTTGGAATGTAAATAAAGTATGAAAAAAAAAAAAGAAATGCATTTTGATTACAACATTCATTCTGTAGTTGTCAGAAAACCTGAAATGTGAATGTGTTACCCTTCCCCCCTAAACCCATCCCTGCCCTGCCTGTTGAAAGTCCTTTCTCCTTGGAGAGACCTATCAGAGTAACATGTCTCCCTCCCAACCCCTCCCCCCCCCACACCCCCAAGTCCTTAAGCTTCAGCAGGACAGAAGAGAGGAGGAAAGGACCCCATGGCCAGCAAGTTGAGCAAGTACCTAGCAAGTGTCTTCCACTTCCTTCTTTCTTGAGAACTGCCCACTAACAGCGTCGTCCAGTCCATCCTCTCACATCTTTCTCGGTTTGTTGTTGTTGTTGTTGTTGTTGTTGTTGTTGTTTGTTTGTTTAAAAGCTCTTACTCTTTGAGTAAGCTTTTGTTTTCTTTCTTCCTTGACACATGAATTACTAGCATTAACGAGGCTATCCAGTATTCCCTTTCCGCTCTCATACTATTCATTGTCTGACTTTGATAGAGGCAATCATTTATGATTCTAGTTTCTGAGTCCTGGCTTTCTTTGCCTGTTTTATAGGTGTAACTCCAATTGCAGCCCCATCCCTCAGTAGGCTCATAATCTCATCGGAGGAGCAACGTATGGAGGAGATAACATGGTATTCCATTAGCAAATGGTGACTTTGCCTCATAGGAGTTTGGTCTGTGTATTCTCAGGGACCTGAAAGTAGAACTCATCACATTTGGTTTAATAATCTGTTGTACTGTCATAAATAAATGGCACAGACATGACATGAAGACTGTCATTAGTGAAATGATTTTAAAGCAAAAGTTAATATTTTTATTTATCATCAGTAAAACACATAAAATACCTTACACAATTTAATTTTGAAGAAATATGAGAAGCCCATTGAAGTTTTACTGGGATATACATGGTTTCTCCAAGGAAATGGTTAAAAATTTGGGAAAAATTGCACGTGTGTGTGTGTGTGTGTGTGTGTGTGTGTATGCATTTTGGAAAACACTATGTCCTAATCTGTCTTCTTTATATGACCACTATAGTTTTCTAAAAAGTAAACGTTGATGGATGACGTGGTATAGGGTACCTGCAGTGCTGGAACAAAGAAGGCCAGAGTCTGATTCTTCTCTTAAAATTTACTATGGAACTAGAACGTAAAATATTTTCTCAGCAACAATTTCACAACTTGAAGAGCTTGGTCTTTTGATTGGTATGGTATATGCTTCACAAAGCTGCGATGAGGTTGAACTCTTCACTTGGGTTGTCTCCCTACTTTTAAGTTAGGAGAGTTCTCTGTGTACTGTGGACGTGACTCCTTTGTCCCATGTGTGTGTGGCAAACATGCTCTTCTAGTTATGCACAAAACCAGCAATTCTATAAAAATACTAAACTGAAAGCTATACTATATATATTTGTTTTATTTATATTTTCTTCACTCTTTTTAGTCTATAGAAAATATGTACATATATTTATTATAAATAAATAAATGTATATTTATGTATTTTATATATTTCTATTATTTATTACATAAAATAGAAATATATATTATAATATATATAATTGTATATTATATATAATATATAAAACACATATAAGTACATATATATATACTTATATATATTTATCTATAGGCTAAAAAGAAAAGAGTGAAGAAAATATAAATACAATAAAAATAAGGTGAAAAATAATAACATCAAAAAAAAAAAAAGAAAGAAAAGAAAAAACAGAAAGGAAAAGAAAAGGTCCTGCCACAACATTACAAGACAAGGAACGTCCAGAGATTCCAATGAATTAGCCATCTCCTGCTGAGAATGCAGCCTACCCTTAAGAATAGTTTGTTTCCCCAATGAGACTCCTTTGGAGCAAACTAAAATTTCATTTGCAAGTGGTTATCAACTGGAGATTGCTTCTGAGTTAGGGATTGAGGCATGCATCCACTTCTCCTATCAGCTTTAGGATCCCTTCTAATGTAGACCAGTGCAGTCTCTGCACCAAATTCATTCCCTTGGGGCTCAGGGAAGCCTGTGGAAATGGAGGCACAATGAATGTAAGAGCTGCAGGAGATGGAACACACCAAAAAAAAAAAAAAAACAAAAAAAAAACCACGGTCCTGGGAATCAACAGGATTGAGACTGAGAGAGCATGCACAGGAAACCGCTGTAGTTCTGTGGGTTATAGATTGGATATCTTTGACTTAAGAACTAATATCCATATACACGTGAGTGCATACCACATTTCTCTTTCTGTGTCCATGTTATCCCTCTCAGGATGAATTTTTTCCACTTCCATCCATTTACCTGTGAATTTTGTTTTATTTAACCAGATGAGTATTATTCCATTGTGTAATTACACTATATTGCATTATCTTTTAATCTGTTAAGGGACATCTAAGTTGTTTCTTGTTTCTGGCTCTTATGAATAGAACAGCAATGAATACAGTTGACAAGAGTCTCAATAGTAGGATAAAGCATCCTTTGATACATGCCCAAGTAATATAGTTGGATTTAAAGGTAGATCGATTCCCATCTTCCTTAGGAACCAACTCACTGATTTCCATAGTAGCTGTACAAGTTTGGACTTACACAAGCAATGTATAAATGTTCCTCTTACTCCAATTCCTCACCAGCATGAGCTATCACTTGTTTTATTGAGCTTACATTCTGACAGGCTTAAGACAAAATCTCAAAGTGGTTTTGATTGACATTTCCTTGATGATTAAAGGAGTTTGTTGAACATTTCTTTAAGTTTTTCTCAGACATTTAAATTTCCTCTTTTGAGGATTTTCTACCCCATTTTTAAATTTGGTTATTTATTTTCTTGATATCTAGTTGTTTTTTTTTATTTCTTTACATATTTTAAATATTAGTCTTTTATTAGATGTGGGGTTGCTAAAAATATTTTTTTATTCTGTATACTGCTGTTTTGCTCTACTTACAGTGTCTTTGTAGTGCAGAAGTCTTTCAATTTCATAAGGTCCAATTTATTAACTGTTAATATTAGTTAATATTATAATTGTTGATATTGATATTAGAACAGAACAACAGCTACTGATGTTCTGTTCAGAAATTCTTTTCCTGTGCCAATGAGTTTAAGGCTATTCCACACTTTCTCTTCTGTTAGGTTTAGTGCATCTGGTTTTATGTTGAGATCTTTGATCCATTTGGAGTGGAGTTTTGGGTGGGATAATAAATACAGATCTACTTTAATTCTACTTGTAGTTTGATCACCGCTGTTTACTGAACATGTTGTCCTTTTCTCCAATGTGTACTTCTGACTTCTTTATAAAAACAAACAAACAACAACAACAACAAAAACAGGTGTCCATCTTTATGTCTCCATCTTCATTTTGATTTCATGTCTGTTTTTGTACCAACACCACACTTTTTATTACTATAGCTAATAAAACATGAAATCAGAGATGATGATTCCTCCCAAAGTTTTTTTTATTATTCAGGATTGTTTCAACAATCCTGGGGTTTTTATGTTTCCTTATGAAGCTGAAAATTGTCCTTTCAAGATCTGTGATGAATTGTGTTGGAATTTTGATGGGGATTGCATTGAATCTGTACATTACTTTTGGTAAGATGGTCAATTTTACTATGTTAATCCTACCCACTCATAAGCATGGAAAATTTTTCTATCATATCTTCTTCAAGTTTTTAAGGTTTATAAAATACAAGTCTTTCATTTGCTTTATTAGAGTTACTCCAAGATGTTTTTATTTTTAGTGACTACTATAAATGGTATTTTCCCTGAACTCTTTCTCACTCCATTTGTCATTTGTATATAGCAGAGCTACTGATATTTGTGAGTTACTTTGTACCCAGCTAATTTGCTGAAAGTGTTTATCAGCTGTGGAAAATCTTGGCAGAATGTTCAGAGATATATATATATATATATATATATATATATATATTCACACACACACACACACACACATATATATATATTATGGAGAGGAGACTGGACAACTTTATATTGCTGCTGATTTTAGTGGAATTGTTTTGAGTTCTTTCCACTTAATTTGATGTTGGTTATGGGATTGCTGTAAACTGCCTTTATTATATTGCTGATACTGAAGAATGGAGATGGGCGAAGAAGGGGTTTTTGAGAGAATTCACAAGAAGAAAAGTATGACATTTCATCAGGATCTGTTAAGTCCCTGAACTGGGGAAAGAAAGTGTGAAAGGCCTCCACAGTGGTCTTCAAAGCTGGGGATGACATTGGAAGATTGGATTTGGAGTAGAGGGAGAGTGAAGATCTGAAGCTTGTCTATCTCCTTTGCCTACTTGCTTGTCTAGGAAGCTTGGCTTGTGAGTTTGCAGGGAATGCCTACTAAAGTTGGTGGACAGGATAACTGGATGAGGTGGGAAGACAGTTAGAGAAGAACTGTGTTCGACACAGATGGGCACAGAGAGAAGTGGGAGGCTCTGGCAGGTGGTATGCTACACAGTTGGAGTTGAGATATGAAAATTAAATTTGTTGAAAAGGAGGGAGAGGTGAAGATCATCACTTGGCCTACTGGCTTCCCTTGTCAGAGTGGCTTTCCGGCATTCCTGGGAATGTGTTTGGAGCTGGGCACTGGATTAAAGCAATGAGTGTGGAGAAGGAAGTCTGGAGGGGAAGCCCTGTATGATCCCCTTAGAGATGGGGGAGTAGGGGAGAGGGTTGGAAGGGAAGACATGTGTGATCCCTAGAGATGAAGGAGTAGGGGAGAAGTTGGAGGGGAAGACCTGTGTGATCCCCTAGAGATGAGGGAGTAGGGGAGAGAGGAAGCTGCAGTCGGTGGTCTGCTACAGAGCTGCGGATGAAACTTTAAGATTTGGAGGAAAGGAGAGAGGGGTGAAGACCTGCAGTTAGCCAACCTGCTGCCAGAGTCTATATTTTACACTTAAACACATATAGGATATATAATACACAGAATTATAGATCACAAAACATGGGTAATGAAAGTATGCTGTGAACCACCCATTTCAAGAGCTGGTATATTATCTTGAATATTAAAATAGCCCTAGCTGCTCTATAAATACATTCAATATTCAATCACGAAATAGAACTATGTTAATCTCCAAACAAAGCAATCATTCTAGACTCTTTTAGCCAGAGGTACTAAGGCATCGTTTTTGAACTCTCCAAATGTCTGTAATCCATTTCTCTTCCCAGGTGAAAATACAGGTTTTAAGGACCATCGAAAGCTTGAAAGAGTTACCTAGGTAACCCATTAAGTAAAACACAAGGGAATCAAATTCTGACTTTTAGAATTTTCTTTCCTGCATGCCCTTTGAAATGAGGTAAAAGTATAACATCAAAGGTCCCACTTATGAAGCAGATCAAACAGAACCCATGATTCAATTCTGATACATCAAAATATCAACCTAGGATCCCAGTCATCTACCACTGGAGCCTCTGGCTATTTTTAGAACTACCTGTCAACAATGGCCAAATGAGGCCACAGTTCTAAGAACATAAATGAGATGACACACCTGCAAGTATTTAAGAAGTTTTTAGACATAATTTTTGAAGTTTTTAAGAATGACTCAGAAAGCATGATAGAAATGAGGACTTAGCTACACCATCTACTACAGAGAAGGGGAGGATGGTGGCTAGTGTCTCTCTCCCCTGCGTTCTGAGTTACTATTTAAAATGTATCCCTTTCATGAGAGACAAATATACTTAAGCAGCCTTACAAGAAAGAAAAAAAATAGAGGAATAAAAGATGGCATACTATAGAATCCCCAAGATGTCACAATGAGCAGCATTCCTAACCATGTGGGTTTGTGATCTGCACAACATATTCCTTTCACTCAAGCAAATGGGCATATGGATAAGAGTACCCCCAGCATGAGATTTTTAAAATTTTATCATATTATTGTGGTTATTTTGTTCATATTTTTCCTCTCCCTTTTCCCTACATGTCTTTTGGGTATAGACTATGGCTTCCGGCTGAGTATTCTTATGGGATTCCTGAGTGTGTCCCTTCTCTTTGGTAATTTCCCTTCGGTTTGTGTTGTCCAATTCCAATGTGTTAGTATTTGTTTTATCTTACTGTATTTTATTTTATTATTATCCCTTAGAAGCCTGTTTGTTTTCTTAGGAGAGGAGGAAAAAGATCCGATCTGAATGGAGAAGGAGATGAGGGGGAACTGAGAGTACTGGAGAAAGGGTAATCAGAACATAGTATGTGAAAAAATGTATTTTCAATAAAATAAAAAAGAACCAAAGATGTACATATATAAAAACATATGTTACACTACATTTTATTTAAAAAGGAAAGTCTTTTATTTTGTATTTCTGCCTATGAACACCAAACTCATTTTCTCAAGCATATCATTCTTACAAACTCATTCCTACAATGACAGAGAGACATGGACTCGATCACCTGAAGGACAATCTCACTGAGTCACCCTGCCAGGTGGAGCTCTGCAGCTTCTCTCTGTGCTTCTTGCCACAGCTTTCATTACTGTTCTAACAAAGCTACATACAGCAGTGCAACCGTTTCATTGTGTTTGTTGAAGAGGATTCTCAGCCATTCTCCACAGCTCAGATGCGAATGACATTGGTACCTGCCAGGGCTTTGAAAACCTAGTTTAATCCTATGTTTCCTTCAATGAAAATCAAGCATCGTTCCTTCATAAAACTGTTAACCACTACTACTTTAAAGTCTAGTGAAGTTGCCTAGTCATGGAGGCTGTGGCCATGTATGAGAAAAGAAGACCTTCAAAAGACAAAATCCAAGTACCCGCTGAAGAAGACCCCAAATGTTTGAATCAGCGGAAACAACTGGTTTCCTAGAAATCCCATCTAATAAAGTCCAAGAGGAGAGGCTCCTGATCTGAGAAATGCCATCTCAGGAGAGCTTTATTTCTCCTTGGCTAGCCTCTCTCCTCCTCCATTTGGGGACAACAGAGGGTTAACCAGCCAGAGTCTGTCCCACCATGGTTGTACACCTTGTTAATGCATTACTGCAACTGAACATAGTATCTAAGCAAGAGACAGCTTATAAAACTTTACAAGTCAGAGGATGAAAGACTGGGACAACTAAATTTGGGGCTATGCTACAATGTAATTGTTTCTCTATCTCTGGACTTTCTTCTTTACAAGGCCCTATTGTGCTACTTTAAAGATTTAATTTTTATGCACTTGTGGAGTGGTGTGTGTGTGTGTGTGTGTGTGTGTGTGTGTGTGTGTGTGTGTGTGAGAGAGAGAGAGAGAGAGAGAGAGAGAGAGAGAAGAGAGAGAGAGAATTTATTGTTAATGTCATATTTCTGTGACCTCTATGAAGGTTTTGGACGTTGCCAGATATTAGGAAAGGTGCTGATTATTTTCTTCCCTTTCTGATCGCACACCTTGCTTTCTATGCTAAATCTTAGTGCAGTGTTAAACTTTTGAATTCATACTAAAATGATATTAGGTATAATGAATCATTTATCTATTTTTAATAGTATTGTTACCGAGTGAGCACTTAGTTTAAGGACATTTCATCACAGCAAAAAAAAACAAAACAAAACAAAAATCAGTTTTTGAAAATTGTTGCAGGACAAGTTTTTCTCATTACATCACAGTTGCATGACACATTTTGAAAACACCCCTTTGGTATTTATTGCCATCGTTCGTTTTTACTTCTCCATTTAATTCAAATCCTTTGAATGAAGTCTTTTTTAGTGCATATAATTACAAACTGTTGTCAGTCAGTATCTCATTTGTAACTTTGTCATAAGTATTCACAATTGATACTAATCTTCATCTTCCAGGTTTTCTGATCAACATTATTGCACCTTTATGAAAATCAACGTATCCTGAGGGCTCTGGGCAGGTCCCTCTTGGGCCAGGAATTTGAGCAGAAGTGGTGGTCTTACCTGTGCTCTCAGGAGTGTTAGCACTCCGGGGAGACCTGCTCTCTTCCAGCAGGATCTGAGTACGGAGAGCTGTGGCACAGGGTCCACTCCAGGCGCAGATAAAAATCGGAAGGATCTTGTCCCTGGCTGCTCCTCGGTTCCTGTGCCATGGGGGCTCCTGTAGGTCCCTCGGAGTAGAAGTGGTGTTCCTACCTGTGCCCACAGGTCTGTCAGCACTCCTGGAGACAAAGTCTCTCCCCGTGGGACCTGGGTATAACCTAGCTGCCACTAGGGTCAGCTTCCCAAAGCAGATGGAAACCAGAAGGATCCTGTCCCAGGTTGCTCCTCAGTTCAGGAACTGGATACAGCTGACAGCTGTCTCCTGAGAGACTCTACCAGATACTGACCAATACAGATGCTGAGGCTCTCAGCCAATCATCGGACTGAGCACAGGCACTCCAATGGAGGAGTTAGGGGTAAGGATTGAAGGAGCTGAAGGGGTCTTATCTGGCATCAGTGGGAGGGGAGGTCCTTGGTCCTGTGAAGGCTTGATGACCCAGTGTAGAGGAATGTTAGGGCGGTGAGGCAGGGGTAGGTAAGTGGGTGAAGGAGCACCCTCATAGAAGCAGGGTAAGGGAGGATGGGATAGGGAGCTTGCAAAGGGAAAATGGGGAAAAGGGATAACATACGAAATGTAAATAACATAAAATGTAAAAGAAAAAAAGCAAAGAAAATAAAGTGGTATCTTTCTATCTGTTTTCACGACGTGGAGTATGTTGAGCATGTGGTTTAAATAGTTGATGGTCCCATCCCATCCACTTGCATAGGTTCTTGAAAGATAATTCCCAGAAACATTTTTGAACTTATTCCACGGGGTTTGATTGCTGAGAGTTCCTGCTTCCAAAGTCTTTACTAGGTTTTAGCCTGTTCTCCCTCCCAACCTTTAGATAGCCAAACTGTATACGGTTTTACCATCTCTGTCCCTGTGTTTTGAGCCATTTTATTTCTCTAGACTTCCATTCTTCCATTTTTTATATTAACTCAGATTGTTTACTTTTAACCTGAAGATTATTTTGTAATGTCAGGAAAAAACACCATTATATATAATATATATATTATATAAAAACACCATTATATATAAACACACACACACACACACACACACACACACACATATGCTGTACATAACTCTTTGTGGTGATCACTGGGTCTTTATTTTTCCTTAGTCTATATATTGGTTTATTTTGTTCCAGCATCTTGCTGCCTCTTTCATTATTCCTCAGTAGTATAGTTTAAGATTAGGAAGGATGATTTCTCTGTGTTCCTTGGCTTTGAATTGCTTCTGCTCCCTGTATAGGTTTAGTGTATCTATATACAATTTAGGATTCTTTTTCTAGTTCTGTAAGGAATGTTACTGGAATTTTGGTAGTGACTGCATGGAATCTGTTGTTGTTTTGGTCATATAGCCAACTTCACAGCATTAACTCTGCAAATTCAAGAATACGGAGTATCTTTCACTGTCTAGGGTCTTCTTTAATGTCTCTTTCAGTATTTTAAAATATTGTGTATAATGGTGTTTTACCCCCTTCATTTGATTTATTTCTAAGCATTATTGAGACTATTATGGATGAGTTGTTTTTCTAATTTTTTTTTCTTAGTAAGGTCATTACTGGAGTATAAAAAAAATACCAATTTTTGCATATTGATTTTTTGTTTTGAATCTGCTGTGTTAGAAACATAGTTGAATACATTTGTATCTTTCCACAATGTCGAATTTATTGACAAACAATATATTTACAAGGTTCCATGGTTTCAATGACAGCAATTTGACATAAAATATACCTACCTTGACTGGCTGAGACAAATTAAGCTATTTTTATTCCTATCTTAATTACTAATATTAACTCTCATAGCATATAGTAAGTCTATCTATCTATTTATCCTCTATCTGCCTACCTATCTACTTATCTATAGTTTATCTATGTAGCCAGGTATGTATGTATCATCTATCATCTATCTATCATCTATCCATCTATCTATCTATCTATCTATCTATCTATCTATCTTTCTAATCTTTTATCTATCTACCTACTATCATCTATATCCATATCTATCTATTTATTATCTATCTATCTATCTATCTATCTATCTATCTATCTGTCGCAGAACGAATACAAATTAAAGAGGATGCAGCAGAGTCCAGAAGGTTTCAGAAGTGGGCTGAGTAAGTCTGTATTGCTAGGATAATGAATAGGACCAATAACAGGAGGAAGCTTTTGGAGTCAGTGTTTGAGAGCAAAACTACAGAGTTAAGCTGCAAGATAAAAGGCTGAACAGCATTGGAAAACAGTAGATAGTGGCTTCAGGTCCAATTCTAGAATGATAAACAGAAAAGCAATTAAGTAGGCCAAGTCAACAACAATGGATCGATCAGAACCTAAGCTCTAGAGACAGCTGAAAAGTGTTCTGCTTGCCAGTCTGTGGTATCTCCAGGCATCAGATGATAGGATGGAACCATTCCAGGATAGATTTTGATGTCTGTCACTTTAAGTTCCCTGGGTGAGGCAGTTACACTCTTTCTGTGGTCTGACATGTCTGGTAAGTATTTAGGCCTCATTACCATGGTATGATTTTAATATACAAATGCACCTGTATAGTTTTATTTTACCATAATAAATTTATAGCATAGCTCTTCTTCTCCTCGTAGGACTAAGAACCCACCAGTTTGTGCTAAATGGGTGGTTCGTGACAAATGGTACAGTTTCTGAGTGCAGTCTACCTTCTCCTTCAAAATGGAGTTAAAAGCTGCTCATAAAATGGAGTCTCCTAGGGTAAAGCAAAATCCTAAAACAATACAAAACAAAACAAAACAATGTTTTATATAATATAGGGTAACTTAGAGGAGGGCACAGCCTAGTCTCAACAATTTGCTGAATGTTTTTGTCAGATCCAAAGTTTTTTGGTGGACACTGTGGGGCCTTTTAATTATACAGCTATTTGTCTTCAAAGAGGGATAGTTTAGTATTAGAAGAAGCTACAATAAAGGGATGCTTAAGAAGCAGATAAATTGTCTGACTCACCAAGTTGATGGTCCAGGGGGAAGCAAGGCCACCAACAAGTGGTAATGAAGTGTAATGAGGGATGGAATGGAGAGAACACACTGAGAGACAAGATTCTAGGTCAGGAGAGACCTCGCTGCCTTCTGATTTTTGTTTTCATCATTATTTTACTATGATGGAAGGAAGAAGCAGTCCCTGGCTCCATGCTGGTCATTACAGCACATTCTAAGATGATGCAAAATTACGTTGCATTTCTGATCCACAGATAATTGTGATCTAAGCCAGTTTATGTGACAGAAAGCAATGGATGAGTGAATTACTCATACTCTCCGCATAGATACAAGCAAATGCTCTAAGTGTAGATACAAGCAAATGCTTGAGCAGAATTAAAAGCAAATACAGCAGTAGTAAAATTATAGTTGTAAGGAGATTAACTTACACCCTGAAATTGAAAATGACTCTGTGAAGCTACATCCAAACACGGTGAGAGACTGTTGGTGTAATGAATAAAATTGAGATGGCTGTGTGGTCCAAATAGTAAAAAGAGCACAACATAAGCATGGTGTCCCCTCTCTATACAGACTCCCTAAAGCTGCTGAACCATCAAGGAACATAGCATGCTTAAAGAAGTAGGCATGTCAGTACTGAATGGAGGGAGCAGGACCCATCCATCAGTGGAGTGACCAATCGTTAATCAGCTGTGATGCAAAATCACCTCAAATGTGGACTAGGAATGAAACAAACAATTTCAGCTCTATCATCAAGTTGCAAAACTGAATATTGTTCACTAATCAGGACTTCAGTTGAATGCAAACCTTCACTACCCTTGGTACTGCCTTCTAAATGGAGATGCAGAAAGAGCCAGCAACTGAGGAGTTTATGAGGATCACTTTCCTGCTGACAAAGCTGACTTAGAGGTATCAATCTAAATGGAGTCTTTCACTGCAGACTTTGAGACTTGTGTGGGATGGATAGATAGGCATGTTAGCACAGAGCATCTCCTTACATGGATAACAAATCCAAACCACATGGCCAAGGGCTAAGCAGAGTCAAAAAGCCAGAGGCAAAGCTTCACTTACTAAGACGCTTTAAGTGCAGAAATCTTGGCCCTGTGGAAGTGCGAAGAGATGAATACAGCATCCCAATTATCTCAGCAGTCAGGTATGGGCTTCGTCCTCCCATTGGAGGCACAGGTACTGAAGTGGGCTTATTCTTTCATGCTACTGAGAAGACAGAGGAATATGGAGGGATTCTTTATTGTATGAATTGCTTCCAAGGCTGTGAGAAAGCATATGAACAGGTAGGATAGAAGTATATAATATGTAAGTGTGAGAATGGAAAGCCATTGACCCTTCGAGGCACATCACAGTTGAGTGAGATCCTTCTTTTTCAGGACCTCTGCTGTTGGCTCATGTTTTTGTTTGCTAAGATCAAATGTCAGGGTTTATGACTTCCATCTATATGGAATGCAGTGATTTGTATGAGATGTTCACCATCTTTAACATCTATGTTTTCTATTTGTTATCCAATCATCCTGTATTATATAATAATTGGGGGGACAAAAGCAATGTTCTTTATTTGTAAATGTTTCTAGTGAGATCTTAACTTTATTCCTCTTATAGTGAAGTACTTCCTGAAAGCACTTTTCTTGCAAAGACTATGAAATCCAAAGTGGCAGGTGCTTACAGTTGGCTACAGGTCAATGGACAGACAGATATTTGATAAATATCAAGTGCCAAGAACTATTTTATGTACTGCAAATACCCTGGTAAACAAAAAATAAGTTGCTGCTTGGGAAAGCTTTTATTTGTGTAAGGGCTCAGTGAACATATGATGATCAAAAAAAAAATCAGTAAAAAGAATTTCAGGTCATAATAATTGATAAGAAAATAAAATAGGATCAGGTAACTATCTGGAGACCTGCTTTCTTAATTGCTTTTCTGTTCCTGAGATTAAACACCATGACCAAGGCAACTTATAAATGGAAGAGTTTTGTCTTAGTCAGTGTTTTATTGCTCTGAAAAGCCCCATGACCACATGCCCCTGGTAACTCTTGTAAAACAAAACAAAAACAAATACAAACAAACAAACAAAAAACCATTTATTTGTGGCTGGCTTACAGCTTTAGAGATTTAGTCCATTATCATCATGGAGGTGTGCAGGTAGACATGGTGATGAAGAAGTAGCTGAGAGTTCTACATCCAGATCTACAGACAGCAGAAAAGGAGATTTGGGGCTTGGAAGGGGCTTTTTGAAACCTTAAAGTGCATCCTCCTCAGGGACACAGTCCCTCCAACAAGGCCTTTACAAACAGTGTTACTCTCTAGTGACCTAGTATTCAAATCTATGAGCCTATGCAGACCATTCTTATTCAAACCACAAAAATTTATTTGGGCTTCTGGTTCCAGAGAGTTAGAATCTATCATGGAAGAGAATCATGACAGCAGACAGCAGTCATAGATGGCAGGAACAGCTGGGCGTTCACACC
Organism: Rhynchomys soricoides; assembly: GCA_019843965.1. NCBI lineage: Eukaryota > Metazoa > Chordata > Mammalia > Rodentia > Muridae > Rhynchomys > Rhynchomys soricoides. The sequence goes on from JADRCH010000175.1 coordinate 8,335,658, forward strand.
TCAAACTGTGAACAGGAAGCAAAGTACATTTAAAAAAGGAAGTAGTCTTTGAACTCTTGAATTCCTGCTTCCAGTTACATAAAGTTACACCGTTTCCCTCCAAACCCACATACCACCACTATCTGGGGTCCATGTATTCAAGGGTCTGAGACTATAGTGAACATCTCATTCAGATCACTACAGTTAATATTCCATGCAGAAGGAAACCACAAAAGCCTGACATTTGGTATTGTCATAGCAAACAAAAACACAAGGGCTAACTGAAGAGGTCCTGAGAAAGGAAGGATCAGTACTGCAATCTGCGGAAGGCAGGTCCCACATGAAGGGTCTGAATACTACAGATAGGTATGTATTATTGCTTGATTTTTATTAATTTATTCTTCTGTGAGAAACTGGACATATACTATTGGGACATCTCTATTAATTTTTAAGTGCTTGAAACCAATTCTCAGTACATGGGACCTGAGGGGGAAAAGCACATTAAAAATGTTTCTGAATTGAGTCAGAAGACAGCCATTGCTAGGCTTCCTTCACAAACCATGGAGTTTAAAGTTTTCAAAAATCATAAAATCCTACCCAAATAGTGAAAACACAAGCATTGATGCCTGTGGAGATTAAGCAATGTAGCTGCTTCCCATAGTTAGGAATTTTGCCTACGCAGGTCTGAGATGAGATACTAAAACTCCTTCAGTTGCAAAAGAGTGTTTGAAGCATGTCTCATTTCTTCTGATTCAGCACATGTGTTTTATACCAAACACACATCAGGCAAAGTAGTGATTGGTCTTGTTTGCTTTCCATACACAGCCAAAGGGGCCAAATGAATGAACACTTCTTAATTATATTTAAGAAACATAGCAATTGCTGTCATGAAAGGATTTGATAGTTGCTGATAGGACAACATTCAAAAGAACCATGAAGCAAAATGTGTGGGCATAGAGCAATACCTTATCTAAATGACAACTAAATCCGTTTTAAATGGAGTCAAAATAGAAGTTTGTCCACTTGATACTGGACACTTTACAATGTACTTTACACCAAGATGAAGAAAACAGGCTAATGCCACTGGATGCAGGCTGGCTGTTGTAGAGAAAATTATGTAGCCCATTTACTTTACCTCTGCATTGTCTCCATAAACAGTCTCATTTTTCTCCTTGAGAGGGCTGGCAGTATCTGATGGCAGACAAAGGCAGCACGATTCACTCACAAGATACAGGAGAGTGTCAGGAGAGAGCTCAGGGAAGCAGCACTGTACTCCACTCCTTTCTTGGGTGTTATTTCATATTTGTGTTTATTAATCATTTATTAATCATATACCAGCTTTCTAGAAGACTATATGGCTAGGGGTTTATTTTCTGCTGATGTTGTTGGAGGTGGTTTTTTTTTTTTTTTTTTTTTTGGTTATTTTATAACTTTGTCTGCATCTATTAAAGAAGTGTGTCCTGGTTAGCTTCAGCAGTCAATTTGTCACAACCTAGAGTCATCTGGATGATTTTTTAAAGAGTGATTGCTTTGATCAGTTTGATCTGTGCCCATGTCTGTGAAGGATTGTCTTGTTTGATTAATTAAGATATCGGAGGAACCAACCCATTGTGGGCAGCACCATTCCTAGGCAGGTGGGCCTTGACTTCATTAGTGAACATGCTAGCAAGTGAGCCAGCTAGGAGAATTTCTTTATAGTTTCTGCCCCCAAGTTTCTGTTTGTGTTCCTACATTGACTTTCCTCAGTGACGGATTGTGACATGGAAATATTAGGCAAATAAATTCTTCCCTCCCCAATGTATTTTTGGTCATAGCCGTTGTTATAGCAAGAGAAATTTAGAACAGAATGCAAGAATAGAAACACAGATAATAGGAATTAACATGAGGGAGCCAAATTTTTTTCTTAAAGAATTTTACATTTGAACCCCTTAAAGAGAAGTAACCATTTCCCAGTAAGTGTGAAATAGGCAGACCTACAAAGCTGAAATGGTGCTTCTTCGGGTCAGATATTGGATTTTGGTGATGATGAAAAGTCAAGAGACTGTGAAACATGTTTGTGAGACTTGAGTCCATGTCAAAAGATCTGGATTCTAGCACTGGCTCTGTGGATGACTGTTGTCAATTTAGTTCCAGGAAATAAATTACCTCCTTTTTAATCTGTCTGATAGAGCCAATGACAAGATAAAATTTGCATTTCAGATCAAGGCTTTTGAAAGTAAAAAAAAAACTGTAGTTAAATCCCTAGTTATTAAGGAATCTCAAATTTATTTGAAGATTCTTAGATGGAATGGTTCTTAGAAGTCTATTGTTTCAGTGACCTAAATTTATTTTCTTCAGATTTGACCCTGGATTCAACTGTTGTCAATGTGACAATTTAAGTGAAAGCACCCCAATGAGGAGTCTGCCTTGAGAAAATGTAACTGTTGAGTCTGTGCTGCCTCATTAAAAAGAAAAAAAGAAAAAAAGAAAAAAAAAGCTATATAAGGCCTCCCAGTTGAGATTTAACTTAGTGCAAAAATCATAGTAGCAATGTCTGTCCATTATCTAATCATTCTGTTTGTCTGTCTATCTGTCTGTCCGTCTGTCTATCAATCTATCTATTCAACTATCTATCTATTCATCTATTATCTGTCTATCTATCCATCTATCATCTATCATTTATTTTTTGGATGCAGGGTTTCATGTAACTCAGGCTTTTCATGAACTCACTACATACCTAAGACTGGGCCTGAAGTCCTGAGCCTCCTGCCTCTGCTTTCTGAGTGCTAGGACTATAGGCATGTACAATTCCGTCCAACTTCATGGGTTGCTGTAGATTTAAGCTGGGGCTTCATGCATGTTAGGCAAGCATTCTACCAATTGAGTTATATTCCTAATTCTAGTCATTTTGTCTTTCTGTTGATCTCCTATTATCTTTCATCTAGTAAAGAGTAGTCTAAAAGAGATTGGTTTGTATTAATTAAGCCTTCACAAGAGGATGATGTAAAAACATATTGGTACTAATTCTTGGGTAGCCTATCTAATTGCTATCTATAAACTTTACCTAAGACACCATTCTCACAAACAGGGAAATTACCATTTTTAATTGCTACTACTTAACTATTGGGTGTCTTTCTCTTCTGGCCATTCTAGAGACTTGGGGTCTGAAGTCGGCTGCTTCTGTGAGTAATATGTACAAGATTTGGAAGCACCAGGGTACAGGAGACTGAATTATATTATCTGAGGCCTTCATGAAAGAATGATATACAAACAGTTTGGTGAGCTTAGAGGAAATTATGAGAAGGAAAGGTATGAACACAACTACCTTACTCACTTTGGACTATTATTGAAAGTAAAATAAACTAGTCAATTTATAAACTTGAGAACTGTATTTCTCCTGCTCAGCATACTAGGATGTCTAAAGTTAGGGTATTGACATACTTGATGTCTATGAGGACATAAATCTCCAGTGTTTTTAAGTGGCAGAGGGAGTGTGGGATATCTTCAGGGATTTTTATAAAAGTTCAGAGACTATTGGTGAAATCTGCCCTTATTTCAGAACAGTTTTCCAATTCATTTTCTAATACCATACTTGGAGACTGGGTTTGAGCATAATAATTGCAGGGGTAGGATGTATTTGTTTTATAGAATAAGCCTTTAAAGAGTGGAGAAATAACTTGAAATGGCTGCCAAGGAAGAGTTGTGTTGTCTGAGGATATAATGAAATAATGCTAGCAGGCTTGAGGTGGTGGTGGTGGAGACATTATGTTGTAGCAGCATCAGTGTGCTTAGTTGAATGACTCAGCTCAACTAAAGTGTGAAAATGCAGGTAAGATTTAGCATTGATTCAATGCTAATATTGTACTAAAGCAATAATATTAACACAATGACAATGAGTGTGCTAATAAGATAATGGTTAAAATGATAAAGCACAAGACTCACGCTAGGTAAAAAAGATCAGCCAAGAGGTAGCTGACTGAAAATGGAAGGGACTATGGTGGCTGAGGGTCTCTTGGTGAATGAATTACAAATATATGAGTATATTTTATATATTTCATCTTTTATCCTCTTTCAAGAAGACAGTGTATTTGTATTTTTTTGCATGTGAAGAACTGTTACATTAGGGCTCCATGGTTAGTGTACTGACTTGATGTGTGCAAGGTTCTAGGGTCAATCACCAGAACAGCAAATTCAGCAAACAAAAAGCACAAGCAAGAGAGATAGAAGAAGAGCAGTTGCATATGCTAGATCATACTCTCAGTAAAAGGTGAAGCCAGCACTCACCTGTCTCCAGAGTATAAGGTTGAGTTTTTCATTTAAATGAAAAACATTATATGTGTTGGTGTGTAGGTTTGTGCATATGTGACTAAAGGTGGTCATGGAATCTGAACAGGACATTAGAGCCCTTGGAGCTGGAGTTACATACAGTTGTGACCTGCCTGACATGAGTGCTGGGAACTTAACTCAGGTCCTCTATATGAATAGCACATGTTCTTAACCACTCAATCATCTCCAGCCCTAAGAGTCCAAGTTTTAAAATTTGAGAAAAAAATCAACTAAGCTATTAATATAAGACATAAACTTAACTCAGTAGACTTAGTAAAGAAGATTGGCGTATGCTTCTAACATTTTGAAGTACCAACAAGGGCAAAAACAAACAGAGGAAGGGCAAACTCCTCTCCCTTCTGAAGAACTGGGCTCTCCTGACTTGCAATGTGAAAGTTCTTTGTCCCTGGGCCTTCATACTGAGGATTACAACATGGCTTCTCTGTTCCTTAGGTTTCAGACAAAGAGTGAGTCACACCACCAGCATTCCTTACTCCCATGTGGAGATTTCATTCTCTAGAAATTTCTGGCTTCTAAAACATCAGAAGGGTATCTGTATATATCCCAAGAGTTCAGTCTCTGTGAAAAGGCCTGATTTCTACAATATACATGAACACATGGACATACTTGATTTTATACTTTCTGAGGTTACAACATTTGGGCACGCCCAAGTTTTATTTCTCATCTACAAAAACATTTAATGCAATTCAGAGGAATCTTGTAATGCTGTAATGTGATCTTGGTACAAATGACACACACTATTGATAGGTACATGGTGACATGGTTACTTAGATGACAGTGTTCTCCATACATTGTGTTCCACTTTTCATTTTATAGTAAGTTATTCCCATTTGGATGAAGATTTGAAACAATAAGAAAACACAGCAGTCAACTAATTGTTCTGGGTGGTTCTTTGTGAATTTTAGTTTTTATTATTATTGTTATTGCACGTGTATATTCCCATGTCTGTGTGTCAGTTGGTAGGAATGTATACATCCATACTTTACCTACTGAGCCATCTCGCTGTCTTTGGTTCATTCTTTTGGATGATGATCATCAAGTCTTTAAGGACAACTTGTTTTCATCCCAGAGTCCATCACACAATCGCCAATCCTTCTCTTCCATGTCACCTTTAAGAAGATAATTTGTATGGCCTGAACATCATGGGCAACATGTTCCTTGTAATTCATGTTATTCTCTGCTTACTATTGAATGTCTGGCTGGAGTTCAAAGTAATATAAGTAGAATGTTATATGAGACTTGGGATACTATTCTCAAATGATCTGCAGGAGTGTAATAAATATAACCCTGGAGAAGAACTTTCCCTTTTTGATGGAGGAATAGGAAGACATTTGACTTGATGCAAATGTGGATTGAAACATGTTATACCACTCTCATAGCTTACACATGTTGCATGTGTACCTTTAAACACTTAGCAGAGAACAAATAGAATAGAGACAGAGAGAATCCCAGAAGTATCGCATTTGCTCATCTTGTAAAATAAGCTTCTTTTACTCTGTCACTTACTACTGTGCTGTCAGCAGGAGGCAATGACCTAGTTCTGTCTTCTGTCTCTTGTCATTGCTAGCAGAGGAAGATGCACTTTTACTCTGTTAATTAAACTCATTCTTTATCTACTGAAAACTAAAGGGACACTTCTCTCTATTAATTTTGATTATATAATTGTTCATTACTGCTAATACAAAAATCCCTTCTCTAAGTTGCATAATATTTTGATATGAGCAATAGAATATGCTCAAATAGACACTCAGATTTGAAAAGTCAAAAATGTTTTCAGCCCCTAAAAAATCTCTCTATGTGTCAGCTATAATTTGTAAATGCTGCAATATATTCGCTGTTACAAAGGTTCCTCAAAGACAAAATGCCCATAAATGTTACAAAGGGCTTCCAGTTTCCATCAGTGGCAAGAGACCTCTGCCTGGGCCACCAGGGCTCCATAGCCAAATAGCACCAGGAGAAAGCTAGCCTCCCAGGAGTGTGGAAAACCCTATGAAGGGGGTAAGATGAGCAACACTGCTCAGCAGGACTCACCTGGAATCCTTGGGACACAGGGACTCAAAAATAGCTGGGGGAAGGAACCTTCTGGTTTCCATCTGTGGTGGGAGACCTCTGTCTGGGCCACCAGGGCACCATAGCCAAATAGTGCCAGAAGAAAGCTAGACTCCCAGAAGTGTGGGCAAGCCTCTCTGCTCAGAGGGACACACCTGGAATGCCCAGGTCACAGGGACTGAGGAGTGGACTTCTGGTTTCTTTATGTGGCTGGGGAGAGGATCATATGACACAGGGCTCCGTACTCAAATAGTGCCAGGAGAGAGAACTTGTATAACAGGAGTGCTAACACACCTTGAAGCACAGGCAAGACCACTACTTCTGTTCAAATTCACTGGATCAAGAGGGACCCTTGCAGAGCCATCAGAACACAGGAACCAAGGGACAGCTGGGGACAAGATCTTTCTGGTTTCGGTCTACACCCCAGAGATGACCATGTACCACAGCACTCCAAACCAAATTCCTCTAAGAGAGAGCTGGCCTTCAAGGAGTATTGACACTTAGACTTGTAGGAGGGACAAGCCACAGTCAGAGAGAGAGAGAGTAAGACCAGCTAACACCAGAGACAACCAGATGGCAAAAGGCACGGGCAAGAACATAACGAACAGAAACCAAGGCTACTTAGCATCATCAGAACCCAGCTTTCCCACCACAGCAAGCCCTGGATACCCCAACACACTAGAGAAGCAAGACTCAGATTTAAAATCACATCTCATGATGATGATAGAAGATTTTAAGAAGGAAATAAATAACTCCCTTAAAGAAATACAAGAGAACACAGGTAAACAACTAGAAGCCCTTAAAGAGGAAATACAAAAATCCCTTACAGAATTACAGGAAAACAAAATCCAATGGATGAAGAAAATGAATAAAACCATCCAGGAACTAAAAATAGAAATAGAAACAATAAATCACAAAGAGAGACAACCTTGGAGTTAGAAAACCTAGGAAAGAGATCAGGAGTCATAGATGCAAGCATCACCAACAGAATTCAAGAAATAGAAGAGAGAATCTCAGGTGCAGAAGATACCATAGAAAACATTGAAACAACAGTCAAATAAAATGCAAAATGCAAAAAGGTCCTAACCCAAACATCAAGGAAATACAGGGTACAATGAGAAGACAGAACCTAAGGATCATAGGTATAGAAGAGAGTGGAGATTCCCAACTTAAAGGACCAGTAAATACCTTCAACAAAATTATAGAAGACAACTTCCCTAACCTAAAGAAAGAGATGAACATAAATATACAAGAAGCCTACAGAACTCCAAATAGATTGGACCAGAAAAGAAATTCCTCCCATCACAATATAGTCAAAACAGCAAATATACAAAATAAGTTAAGAATATTAAAAACAGTAAGAGAAAAATGTCAAGTCACATATAAAGGCAGGCCTATCAGAATTACACCAGACTTCTCACCAGAGACTATGAAAGCTAGAAGATCATGGGCAGATCTCATAGAGACCCCAAGAAAACACAAAAGCCAGCACAGGCTGCTATACCCAGCAGAACTCTCAATTAACATAGATGGCGAAACAAAAGTATTCTAAGACAAAACCAAATTTACACAGTATGTTTCCACAAACCCAGCCCTACAAAAGATAATAGATGGAGAACACCAACTCAGGGAGGGAAACTATACCCTAGGAAAAGCAATAAAATAATCTTTCAACAAACTCAAAAGAAGATAGCCACACAATCATAAAAATAACATTGAAAATAACAGGAAGCAACAATCACTATTCCTTAATATCTGTTAACATCAATGGACTCAATTCCCCAATAAAAAGACAGAGACTGACAGACTAAATCCATAAACAGGACCCAGCATTTTGCTCCATCCAGGAAATGAACCTCCATGTTAAAGACAAACACTACCTCAGAGTAAATGGCTGGAAAACAATTTTCCAGGCAAATGGTCCCAAGAAATAGGCTGGAGTGGCCATTTTAATATCGGATAAAATCGACTTTCAACCAAAAGTCATCAAAAAAGATACGGAAGGACACTTCATACTCATCAAAGGAAAAATCTACCAAGAAGAACTCTCAATTCTGAACATCTATGCTCAGAACTCAGGGGCACCCACATTTATAAAAGAAACTTTACTAAAATCAAAGCACACATTGCATGTCACACAAAATAGTGGGAGACTTCAACAACCCACTATCAACAATGGACATAACTTTGAAACACAAACTAAACAACGACACAGTGAATCTAACAAATGTTATAAACCAAAATGATTTAACAGATATCTATAGAACATTTCATCCTAAATCAAAAGAATATACCTTCTTCTCATTACCTCATGGTACCTTTTCCAAAATTGATCATATAGTCGGTCACAAAACAAACCTCAACAGATATAAGAAGATTGAAATAATCCAGTGCCTCCTATCAGATCACTATGGATTAGGGCTGGTCTTCCATGGCAACAACAACAACAGAAAGCCCACATACACATGGAAGCTGAACAACGATCTACTCAATGATAACTTGGTCAAGGAAGAAATAAGGAAAGAAATTAAAGACTTCCTAGAATTTAATGAAAATGAAAGTACAATATACACAAACCTATGTGACACAATGAAAGCAGTGTTAAGAGGAAAACTCATAGCTCTGAATACCTCCAAAAAGAAACTGGAGAGAGCATATAGTACCAGCTTAACAGCACACCTGAAAGTTCTAGAACAAAAAGAAGTTAATACGCCCAAGAAGAGTAGAAGGCAGGAAGTAATCAAATGAAGGGTTAAATAAACCAAGTAGAAACTAAAAGAACTATACAAAGAATCAACAAAACCAGAAGCTGTTTTTTGAGAAAATCAACAAGATAGATAAAACCCTACCCAGACTAACCAGGGGGCACAGCAACATTATCCAAATTATCAAACTTAGATGAAAAGGGAGCTATAACAACAGATTTTGAGGAAATTAAGAAAAATCATGAGATCCTACTACAAAAGCCTATATGCAACAAACTTGGAAAATCTGGAGGAAGTGGACAAATTTCTAGACAGATACCAAGTACCAAAGTAAAGTCAGGATCAGATAAACCTTCTAAACAGTCCCTTAACCCCTAAAGAAATAGAAGCAGTCATTTACAGTCTCCCAACCAAAAAAAACCCAGTACCAGATGGATTCAGTGCAGAATTCTATCAGACCTTCAATGAAGACCTACTATCAACACTCTTCAATCTATTCCACAAAATAGAAACAGAAGGAACACTACCCAATTCATTCTATGAGGCCACAATTACATTGATACCAAAACCTCACAAAGACCCAACAAAGAAAGAAAACTTCAGACCAATTTCCCTTATGAATATCGATGTAAAAATACTCAATAAAATTCTCACAAACCAAATCCAAGAACACAACAAAATGATCATTCACCATGATGAAGTAGGCTTCATCCCAGGGATGGAGGGATGGTTCAATACCCTGAAATCCATCAATGTAATCCAATACGTAAACAAACTCAAAGAACAAAACCACATGGTCATTTCATTAGATGCTGAAAAAGCATTTGACAAAATTCAACATCCCTTCATGATAAAAGTCTTGGAAAGATCAGGAATTCAAGGCCAATACCTAAACACAGTAAACACAATATACAGAAAACCAGTGGCCAACATCAAACTAAATGGAGGGAAACTTCAAGCAATCCCACTACAATCAGGAACTAGACAAGGCTGCCCTCTCTATCCCTATCTATTCAATATATTTCTTGAATTTCTAGCTAGAGCAATTAGTCAACAAAAGGAGGTCAAAGGGATACGAATTGGAAAGAAAGAAATCAAAATATTACTATTTGCAGATGATTTGATGGTATACTTAAGTGACCCCAAAAACTCCAGCAGAGAACTGCTACAGCTGATAAACAAATTCAGCAAAGTGGCCGGATACAAAATTAACTCTAACAAATCAGTAGCCTTCCTATACTCCAAGGATAAATGGGCTGAGAAAGAAATTAGGGAAATGACACCATTCACAATTGTCACAAACAATATAAAGTATCTTGGTGTGACTCTAACCAAATAAGTGAAAGATCTGTATGACAAGAACATCAAGTCTCTGAAGAAAGAAATAGAAGAAGACCTCAGAAGAAGGAAAATCTCCCATGCTCGTGGATTGGCAGGAATAATATAGTAAAAATGGCCATCCTGCTGAAAGCAATCACAGATTCAATGCAATCCCCATCAAATTTCCGACTCAATTCTTAATAGACTTAGAAAGAGCAATTCTTCAATTCATATGGAGTAACAAAAAACCCAGGATAGCAAAAACATTAAACTTTATTCTCAATATTAAAGGAACTTCTGGGGGAATCAGCATCCCTGACATCATGCTGTACTACAGAGCAGTAGAGATAAAAACTGCATGGTATTGGTACAGTGACAGGCAGGTAGATCAATGGAATAGAATTTAAGACCCAGAAATGAACCTACATGCTTACAGTCAATTGATCTTTGACAAAGGAGCTAAAACCATCCAGTGGATAAAAGACAGCAATTTCAACAAATGGTGGTACTTCAACTGGTTGTTTACACGCAGAAGAATGCAAATTAACCAATTCCTAACTCCTTGTACAAAGCTCAAGTCCAAGTGGATCAAGGACCTTCACAAAAAACCAGATACCCTGAATCTAATAGAAGAGAAAGTGAGGAAAAGTCTCAAACACATGGGCACAGGGGAAAAGTTCCTGAACAGAACACCAATGGCTTATGCTTTAAGATCAAGAATTGACAAATGGGACTTCTTGAAACTATAATGCTTCTGTAAGGCAAAGAACATTGTAAATAGGACAAAATGGCAACCAACAGATTGAGAAAAGATCTTTACCAATCCTATGTCCAATAGAGGGCTAATATCCGATATATACAAAGAACTCTAGAAGCTAGACTCCAGAGATCCAAATAACCCTATCAAAAAGTTGGGAACTGAGCTCAACAGAGAATTCTCAACTGAGGAAACTTGTAGGGCTGAGAAGCACCTAAAGAAATGTTCATCATTCTTAGTCATCAGGGAAATGTAAATAAAAACAACCCTGATATTCCACCTCACACCAGTCAGAATGGTTAAGATCGAAAACTCAGGTGACAGAAGATGCTGGCAAGGATGTGGCGAAAGAGGAACACTCCTCCATTGCTGGTGGGATTGCAAGCTGGTACAACCATTCTGGAAATCAGTTTGATGGACCCTCAGAAAAATGAACATACTACTACCTGAGAACCCAGCTATTGCACTCCTGGGCATATACGCAAAAGATGCTCCAACTTGTAATAAAGGCACATGCTCCACTAGGTTCATAGCAGCCATATTTATAATAGCCAGAAGCTGGAAACAACCCAGATGTCCCTCCACAGAGGAATGGATACAGAAAATGTGGTACATTTACACAATGGAATACTACTCAGCTATTAAAAACAATGACTTCATGAAATTCTCAGGCAAATGGATGGAACTTGAAAATATCATCATGAGTAAGGTAATGCAGTCACAAAAGAACAAACATGGTACATACTCACTGATAAGTGGATATTAGCCCAAGAGTCACTTCACAGAAACTGTTGGGTTAAGCATGAGGTCCCAGATGGAGGAGTTGGAGAAGGGACTGAAGAAGCTCAGGGAGTTTGACTCTCCATAGAGGGAGCAACAGTGTCAACTGGCCTGACCTCTGGATGGTCCAGGAGACTGGATTACCAGCCAAATAATAGACATGGAGGACTCATGGTGCTGGCCACATATGTGGCAAAGGAGGGTCTTGTTAGCCATCAAGGGGAGGAGAGGCCCTTGGGCCTGAGGGTGTTAGATGCCCCAGTATAGGGAAATGCCAAGGAGGGAACACCAGAGTGGGTGGATGGGCAGGCGAATACCCTCATAGAGGCAGGGGGACTGGGGAGGTGATAGTGGGGTTCCAAAGGGGAGACCTGGAAGGATGGAAACAATTAAAATGTAGATAAAATATCAATCAATCAATAAACAAATAAATAAACAAACAAATAAATGTTACAAAGGCTATTCTTTCTCTAATGCAGAATAACCTTTGTTATCTTCTCATTCTAAAAGGGAACAAGGTCTGAATGTTGCATTTTGAGGCTAGATGTTTGAACCAGTTCTGGAATAAAATCACTTAAAGTTTTGGAAATGCACATTTTCTTGCATATAATACCCACCCACCCACCCTAAAGTGTTGAAATGCTCCTCTTAAAAGCAGGTGGATCATTTTTCTACAGTTCAGAAAGAGAGGTCATATAATCTTCAGCATGTTTAAGTAGACAGAAGTTTTGACAGATGAGAAAATGGGGGTTCAGTGAAGGTGAAGAAATCCTCCAGCGTACCCAGGTGGCAATCAAAAATGCAGATCATCTCATTTTATCTTCCAGTCCAGCCTTGGTTTAGTGTGTGTGTGTGTGTGTGTATGTGTGTGTGTGTGTGTGTGTGTGTGTGTGTGTATTTAGTTATGAAGCACTTGATTTTATGTCTCCCTGTTGCAAAATAACCACCAAACTGGAGTCAGCTTTACTCTCTAGATGTACATTACATTAAAGTAAAGGAAAACACTTGATTTTTCCCTCCCAAGTAAAGGACCCTCCAGTGCTTGTGACATAGGATTAAGCATCAGTCCCTGCTGTCAGGAGACTTAATCCTCTGTAATTTTGTAGCAGTGACTGCACATTAAGGGTTATTACATGATTTACCCATCCCCCTAAAGGCAGGGCTCCTTGGAAGTCAGGGTGTGAGTTTTCAATGACTCTGTGGGCAGCAGCTTTGGTCCTTGCTTTCAGTAAGGTACCTGTTTCTAGCTAATAAAGCTTTCCTTTTAACGCCAGAATTTATGATACACTTTCCATTTATATTTAACTTGTTTCTTCTGTCAATCTCATTACCTTACACAAGGCTTGGTAAATCAGTTAGTAAGTTTACTATCTATCAAAGTCTTGGCCACAGTCAGGATTTTATTGATAAACTATGATATAATAAAAGTATAGCTCAGAAATTATGAAAGAGTGATCAGGATGATATTAATAAAAAGAAGGAGTTACATACAAGCAAATGTGCTTGTGGAATCAAGTTAAATTGTTTAACTTCAAGAAATTTCAAAGTCCACAATATTCTAATATGGAGTAGCATCCTTCCCACAGGGGACATCTAATGGAAAGTTTTCCAAATGTAATGGACCTTTTGAAGATACTTCCTATAAAATATCTGAAAGAACTAATATTTCTTTGAAGATATTTTGATATGTTTTCCCATATATTAAGGAAATTTATTTATTACATTGAAACTCTAACTTGATCATCTCCTATGTGGCTTAAATTTCATCAACTTAGTGAAAATGTTTATGTACACTGCAATCCAAAATGATCTCAGAATATGCCTGTCTCTGAACAGTATCTGAGAAATTGGTATATGTAAATATGCATGTTTGTGTGTGTGTATATGCACACATGTATGTGTGTGTACACCAGAATATACATAAATTCTAACTAACCAGCGAGGGAATGTTCTGGTTTTAATGAACTCCACTACTTTTGATAAAATGGCTTTGGACACTTTCTAGAGCATTCTTGCCTTTAATGTGTAAATTTACTTCTCAGTGTATAACCACAACATGCAAGCATCATTCTTTCTTCAGAGACAAGTGGTTTGGCCAAAAAGAAAGTTACTTCATGGTATTGGTATAAAAATTGCATTTATAAGGCATATTTTAAAAAAGAGCAGTTGCCTGTATATATCTCAGGAATACTGTATGGTGAATACATGCCAATTTAAAAAAGGTTTCAAGAGTATTTACAAAAAATAAAAAAATAGGTTTCAACTCAGTATTATTGAAAATTATTATTATTAACTGTCAGTTGGCTGATGGACCACTACAATAATTTTAAGTGTGATTGTTTAGTGATCTTTTGTCAAATCAAAAAAGTAAGGGAATTATGTGACCTGCTATAATCAAATTCTCCTGCCCATCTGTTTACTTAAGTGAAAAAAATTTTCTCTGAGTTTAAATGTTTGAAAATGGAAGCAAGTGATGATATTATCATGATAATGGTCATGGAAGTAAATAATAAATTTTTGGCTATGCAGACTATACAAGGGACTAGCTCTTGCTGAATTCATCTATTTTGAGATTATGACATAATGCTACTTATCAGTAGTTACATGTGCTTTAAATATTGGGCTCTAAAACATCTCTAACTGTGACTCAGAATGAACAGAATTTTGAACACTTGTACTTTATTGTCAGTAGATATTTGTAAATATTTTTGTACATACAGTTTTGCCATGTTAGTGAGTAACTCAGTAGTCACTCTATACCTTCATTTCCCAAATTCCTTTCTTTTTCTCAAGGTAAAATTCTGTGGAGAGGGTTTGCAATAAACTATATGTCTAGAATCAATAACAAGTTATGTGAAAAACGGTTTTGTCTTTATAAAATGATTGTGATTTTTAACTTGTAGTGTGTCTATATTGTTTTTGTTTTGCACAAATTTTTACAGAGTTACCTGACAAGTTAGTTTTATTTTTTAAAATGTCGTTGCTAAATGCTTTCTAGAAATAAAGCAATGTTTACTGTTCGCCTACAATAAGTCAGTCACTCTGAGGGGTTTCTTGAGATCCTTATGTCATGTACTATCAACTGCAGAAGATAAGAATTAAACCCACAGCTATAATTTTGTTCCTTATCATGCTATATGCATTTATATGGAATTAATATTAATCACTATTGTCTTTTATTAGTTATCAACTAAACATGAAAATTTGTGTGTAAACGTAGATACATGCAGCTTTTCTCCCAAGTCGCCTTGAAGGACAAGTGAGCTAGAATATTTGAAGATCACTGACACATAGATGTGAGACTACTCCTGTGATGTAGCCTCTTCTTTTGTGCTCTATGTTTGCAATTTATTTTGTATGTGATAGTTGTTCTTGGAATTTTTAAAAACTTGTAATGTGTCATCTTTCTGTCCCATTTGGATATATCAATCTATAATCGTATCTCATGATCTCTTTCTAATAGTTTTGATTGTGAGCCTAGCCTTTAATGGCTGAGTTATCTCTCTCCAGCCTGATTCCTTTCTTAAACTGTTGATAACATGCACTTTCCAGAACAAAATAGAAACCTATTTCATCTACATATTGAAGGTCATCAAAATCTCATTTCATCATGACATCATACCTAAAGAAATTGTCTATATTAAAATGAATTCTCAGATACTCAAGTGGTTTTCAATATACTGAAATAATTTACAAAAAAATAGAAAATAAGCAATATAATTCAACTATTTAATGTAGGTATAATACTCAAATTCTACCAATTTCCCCATTAATATCTTTATTTTTTTATAGTCCAACATCAGCCATGATTGCTTCTTGTCTTCAGTTGTTATATTGCCTCAGTAAGAGTTCCTGCCTCGTTTTTCCCTCTTTGATAGTTCTAAAGGCTATGTGGCAGTTATTTTGTAGTAGAGATACACAATTTTTCTTCATGATTATATCTACATTACACACTTTTGACAGAAGTCCACGGAAATGATGTTGGGTCAGCACAGAACAGCCACTGATGCCAATGTGAGCCATTACTGGGGAAGTTAGCTTTGGACCCTGGGCCAAGGATCTGTCCCTTAACCTTGTCCATTGAAAAAGGTTTAAAAAAAAAGTTTGTTCTTTGTTGATACAAACACAATTTTTATTTATAAATAAAATTCTACTTGGGATTTTATATTTACATTTATATGTGAGATTATTAGTTTTGAGGCTATAGGACTAAATCCCAGGGTCTTGTGTATGTCACACAAGCATTCTACCTCATAGAATCTACATCATCATCCCTCTTCTTGTTAACTGAAGTATGGAATCTAAGCATAGACTACTTGTCATTCATCTACGATATCCTATTTTTAAAGAAAGAGCCATAAAATGCAACTGCATCTGAACTTTTGGTGAATCTCTGTCAAATTACACAAATAAAATTATAACATGACATTTTGAAGACCTTATTTGGTGGTGCAGTACATATTCTATATTAAAATAGCTATTCTGATTCTATTATCTGATTCTATATTTCTAAAGCAATTTTTGAATCTCAAGACTTGGGATTAAATTTCTGATCTAGTTTTTATTACCTTCATAAACTTTATTTCTGTATCCCAATTGCATCTTTTATGAAATGGCAATGCTTAAGCCTGTACTTTTAATCTGTGACATTAGAAAGATAATTGTGTAACTAATGTCCAACCCTTTTGGGCATCTCTGTCACCGGAGCAAGAAGGTAGAAGATGACCCACCACTCAAACACTCTTCCTTCCCTAGGAAATGTTTTCTAGAACTTAGAACAAATTTCTTTGGCAGGTGAATCTGTGCAAGTTCAATCATACTGAGAGTAAAGTTTTATCATGACCCCAAATAGGTTAGGAAAATAGTATTAAAGATTCTCTTATGTATATTCAATTTCCCAACATAAATTAAATGAGGTACATCACAGTGTAATTTGAAAACTTTGGTGAAATTCTTAGATCTCAGTGGTCACAGGAAATATCTCTACAGTCTTTTCTGTCTTGGCTGCAATGTCTTTGCTAATACTGTGCTGATAACTCCCTCATAGCAGCTGGAACCCAATGTTCATGGTAAACAAAGGATCAGTTATGAAATTACTACAGTGTTAGGTGATTCCTTCCTGAACTGTTACTGTACAAATGCACTAGTTGCTGGAGTAAGGACTCCATTCTCAAAGCTGGAGCTACATAGGCACACCCTCCTTCTGCACTGGGTCCTGTCCTAGGCTTTCTTTAGGTGTTTCATGCATGGGGAGCAATGATACCATATATTGCTTAAGAAAGTGCCTGCCTTTTGTTTTTCACCTTAGCTCTCTTATTAATTTGTTAGTTTATTAATTACTCAACCTATATCTATTAATTAACCTACTATAAGCCAGTCACTTTGGGGGCCACTCAAGTTTCCATGACACTGACACATGACGATAAGCTTTTAACTGTGGTTTTGACCTTTAACCATTCCATTCTCATTTGCATGTGTATTATCAAATAACTTTTACAACCTGTTTAATGCAACATTGAAAATGTTGATTTTGCTTTTTTTTTCCTCTGGGGTTACTATCAAGATGTACTGATTCAGATCATTGCCAGGTAGATAGTGTATATGCCTAATTGTACACAAGAATAGCATTTTAAATGATACCCAGGTATAATTTTATTATAACAGGCCAATATTATTGCACTTGACAAACCCTTAGTATTAACCATGTGTAAAGTTTTGCTAGCTTTTGCTCCTGTAATGATACATGGTCATTGTCCCCTGAGTTTAAATGGCAGGTACACATGGCTACAGCTTTAGACTTACTCTATATTCATAGCCTTGAGAAGAGCAAACCAAGGTTACTCTGGGAACATGACTCTAGACCAATTACTCAAATCAAAAATTTTGTCTTCTGAAATTGGCTTTCAAAGGCATATTATTTTAAATGGAGAAAAAGATTGAAAATCTGAAACAATAATTTACTTTTTGGATAGAAAGCACTGATCTCATGTTCTGTCAATTTTGTTTTATTGCCAGTGAAGGCCCTGTTTGAGTAGCACACAGTGGAGGTGAGAGTTGCTTTTGAAAAGCACTGAAGCAAATTTCGGTGGTGAGTGGATGTCAACCAGCGATGCTTATTCCTCTCTTAGAGGGCTGGCCTTTGTAGTTCTGTCTCTCAGTTTATATTCTTGAAAGACATTATTAACAGAGCCCTTAATTGGCAAAAAATCATTGCCACTAATTTTTTTTACATCTGAGATCGAAATCTAATAGACTTAAGTGGGTGTGAGTTATTTAAACGTGTTGATTTGCTGTGTGTGTCTGTGCAGGATGCTGCGGTTGCCATGGAATCCCTGCCTGATTCCTGTGAAGGTAGAGCTGATTGAATCTATAAAAAGATAAGCATGGAAAATATGTTTATAACATCCACTTTGGATGGAATTGTTACAGTGTTCCAATCTACATGTGTGTTTTATTTTGTTTCAGTCCACGTTCCTGTATTAAATGTTTATTTATGTAGATTTTTAGACAGCTAGATACTTGACTGAATCTCAAATAATGAGTTATTACATCACAGTGCTTAGTGATGTGGAGTAAGAATGAAAGACATGATTTATGCCATTCTGTTTTCTACCTGTTGGAATAGGCTGTATCCTGAAAATTTGTGCATTAGTGGATTGTTTAAAATCCAATGGGATGTATGGCTGTATCAACTTTCTTACTGTTTTATATGTCAGTTATTTTGGATGCAGGTAAAACTAATAACCAAGTCCCCTTACCTGCCTTCCACAAGTCTAAATGACAGACTGGCTTGTTTTAAATTCAGAGTTAGGAAATCTGAGATCCAGTTTGAATTCTACCACTACCTATGGAATTCAGGCAAATCATTCTTTCTCTTTAGAAGTTCAATATCTTCAGCCTAAAAACTCAATGGGCAGGATGTCTGAAGGATGGTTCCCTCCAGCCATTTTATGTAGTTTATGATTGTGTTGTGTTTGTGTGTATGTAGGCATTAAGTATGCATGGATGCTTGTGTGCATATGTGTGTTTGTATGTTTGCATGCATGGATGCTTGTGTGCATGTGTGTGTATGTATGTTTGCATGCATGAATCCTTGTGCATGTGCATATGTGTTTGGGGGATTTGGAGTAAGACAGGGGAAAGAAATCCCATATGGAAGCCAAATTCAGCCTGATCCTGAACTTTGACTCTGAGGAGAACATTTGATTCTGAATTTAAATTATATACACCACACATGGCTGTTTCACAAATAAATTTCCTAGTCTCAATATTTAGGAAAGGTTTTCAGAAAAAGAGACCTTCATAATGAGGAGATATTAATGCATCTGGGCATTGATTGTTAAGTATAGATCAAGTTTTCAGGTCCATTGAAAAGGAAGCATACACAAACGTTTCACACAAATGTTTGACACAAACGTTTCAGAAGTTTATCTATACATTGACAGTTCCATTAAAATTCTATTGGCTCATTGTCTTGAATTGGTTTCCTAAGAAACAGACTTAATAATGAAGAACTGCATAGTCAAGTGTTTCAATATGCTCCAGGACAGAGTAGGACAGAGTGCAGCTGATCTGTTATGTTTCTGTAGTTTTATTCTCAGTCGATACAGCACAAGCTACAAAGCTGAGATGGCCCTTGAAATATGTTCCAACTTGTGACAAATGGAATGAAACTTTCTAAACAATCATTAGCCAGACACTGACCATACAGAGCATCTGGTACACATATTCTTGGTGAGAGTCCAGTAGGATTGATGTCTGGGAATAAAATGTTGTTATGGAGTGAATGTGTATGCCTCTCCAAAACCATGTGATGAAATTGTGATATACTAAAGGATCTAGAACCCCAGGAAAAAACTCAGTCCTGAGGGTTGGGCCTCATGTGAGTGAGATTTATTCATTCATAAAATGGAGCACAAAAATATCTTTTTCTCTTCCTATCATATGAGAACAAGAAGAAGATAACTATTTAGAAACCCAAAAGTAGGTCTTCACCAACTGTACCAACATATGATCTTGGACTTCCTCTTGTCTGTTGTTTAAACCACTAAGTTTGTCCAGATGCCTAAGACATATGTCTTGGCCTTCAAAAAGAATATGGGCAAAACACCACAGTGTCCTTTGCACTCAGTCATATCTGTTTTAAATAGAATGTGCAAAATAAGGTAAACTGTCTTAAAACTAGAACATTCTATGAAGTAAACTTGGAAAGCTTATTCCTGTAAGAAACCATATTACACATTATTTGACTTCAATGTCTACTAAGACCTCCTTAAAAGGAAGTTGCTTCCTCATCTTATTATGAACTGCTCTTTAAGCATAGGATCAAGTAGCAACATGTATAAATAGATTCGAAAAAACATCCTCTAGAACAGTCTTATCTACAAGGACATTATGAGGCTGACTACCATTCCATAGAATCCATGGTTAGAAAGTTTTATTTCATACAACCTTGTACAAGAAGTTGCTTACACATAATCAGTACTGATTTGAATATAAAACTTCTTTCACAGTCTCATGTGCTTGAACATGTGACTCCCATCTCATGGTGTTATTTTGCATATTCATAGAGCCATTAGTAGGCAGGGCCTAACTGGTAGATATGTGTCATGATGGGGCAGGGAGGTTTATAGTCTGGACATTCCCTGTCTCTGCTTCCTGAATGGTGATACATTGTAACTAGCAAATCTATACCCCTACTGCCATATCTGTGAGCTATTTCTGTTACCATGCTTTCTATATCATGATAGTCTGCATCCCTTCAAACTGTGAGCCAAAATAAATTCTTATTCTAGTTGGTTTGGGATGTATTTGGTTATATCAGTGAGAAACATAACTGATATATAAAATTCAGCTCTGGGGAGTAAGGTCATTGCTGTGATAAATGGACTATGTGGTTCCTAGGTTTTGGAACAGATTTGTGAGAGAAATGTGGAAGTACTTAGAGCTTGAACTAGAAAAACCATAGACAGTTATCAGCCAAGCTTAATAGGACATTCAGGAACAAGGTTGAAAGACCAGAATGCTGAGAAAAACTAATTATAAATAGCAAAGGCTGGACATATGAGATTGTAGGGGCAAGCAAGGATTCTACTGGGAGCTACCATAGTGGCTATTTTTGTTACATTGCAACAAAACACTTGAGTGCTTGTGTCTATGTTCTGAAATTTTGATAAGCCTGAATTAAAGAATAATAGACTAACTTACGTGCTAGAAGAAGTTTCGGGATGGCATTACATATAAGCTGAAGTATTTTTATTGCTCACTGTGTTTGGGGAGGTTTTTAGTATGATTTTAGAGAAGAAGGACAACAGCAAAGTTGAATTCAGTATTGCAAGAAGAAAAGGATGAACCAGAGTTGTAAATAGGATACAAAGCAATTTAAGACAAAGTAGATATGATGCTAAATAGGTTGACAGCACTACGAAGAAACCTTGTGCTTTACACAGACATTGGGAAAGCTGCTTTGAGGACCCCATGCAGGGAAGGCTCTAGCTCATCAAATTGCAAATTCATTTAAAAGAAGACTTCCCACTCAAAGAGCGCCTTTAGGCCTTTAGGGCATCCTTTTCTGAAACAGCTGCCTAGAGATTCATTTTCCCCCAGATTTAGGTGGATAGGTACCCAGAGGCTACTAGAGCTACGGCAGAAGATGACCAGGTTATTTCTGAAGCTAGCATCAGAACATGGCATGCACCATGTGCTGCTTGTTTTACAGGCATGCAGGATACAAGAGAGGCACCAGGGAAGGTTCATCCAAGGTTCTAGAAATCTGTTGAAATGAAGAAATATGTAGTAAATTGATACTGGGAAACAAAAAAGGAGATCTTTTGACTCTGTTGGAAGCTTTTATTCCCTCTCTCCTTAGATTGGGTTTAAGGCAGGAGTTAGGATTCTGGATATTCACAGTGACGTACAACTTGCAGTGAAGAAGTGACCTCTGAGTTCTGGTCTCCTGAAGTAGGAGAATGAGATTCACAGACCATGGGAGGATGAGTACAGAATGGAGTTTTAGATTGGTTCATGGGTTGGACCTTAGAGAAAGAAGGAAGAGATCCCATGCAGCAGGATCAGGTACCTGCAAAGAAGATGCCATCAACCCTCTAGTGTACATTCTTTTTATAGGACTTATATAACATTTAGACAGAGTGCTCACATAGAGAAAAGGAATTAGTGAAATAACCAGACCTCCATCCCACCTAGAATCCAGGGGGGAAAATGATACCCTTTTGATTAAAGACTTCTGGCATCTCTGGCCTTCAACAATAACAGAACTGCCAACATGGACAAGTTCATTCCCAGCTTTTATTCAAGGCATCTTATGTTTTTTAATTGAGGTTCTCTACCTTAAGACTGTCTGGTTAGTGTTGATCTACTATTCTTATCAAGAATCCCTGTATGAACTCCTGAGTAGATTTTTGGTCAAATTATGAAGGTGATGACTAAGTACAAGGAATATGGGGCATTTTCTGAGGAGAGTGGCAGTTACTGAGTAGAGGCCACATACACAAAAGGCAACAGAGTTGCCAGGCCAGGGCAACCCAAGGCCACTGGAGCATAAATAATGTTATCATAAGCCCAGATTCTGGAGATGGGGATTTTGGGTTTAGTCTTTGCCCTATTAGATTCTGTCTTTCTTTGATAAAATCCTTTCTTGTCATTCCCCTCATCTTCCCTTTTTAGGAATGGAAATGCTCACTCCATGCCAGTTTTCATAGGAAGTATGTTTTCTTAGAAATGCTACAGTGGATCAACTTATGAAATTGTCTTCTTGACTCTCAGAAATTACATTGAACAATGTTGAAACTAAGAGACTGTGTGGCATTTTGAAATCGAACTGAACGCATTTTGTCTTATGGGATGGTCACAACTCTAAGGAATTCTTGGGGAATGTTATAGTTTGTTTGTAAGCACTTATGTTTCACTTCTACCTAGGCTCTATCTTGAGAGTTGGTAGAACCTATAGCTGGTGGGGTCTGGATAGAGGAAGTAGATTTTTGCTGGACAGGTTTTGAGGATTATAGTCAAGCTTGGTTTCCTTGATCGATGTCTGCTCTCTGACTGGTAACAATAAAAACATCCACCCCACCCTCTGACTGCCACAGCTAGGAGCTTGTTCCTACCTCCATATCTTCCCTACCATGATGAACTATATCCTCACAAACTGTGAGTGGAAATAAAACACTTAATTTCTTGATTTGCTTTGTCAGAGATTTGGTAACAGCGAATGAGAGATATAACTGATGTGTACATGCACACATTTTATGGGTTGGATGAATGACTCTGTGTGAACTGCATTAATGCTAACTTTCTGTTCAAGCTCATATTATCATTGCCTGCTACATACTGACCTTTGTGTAACTGGCAGCCTGTCACATGAAAAAACCTAAGAAATTGTGTCTTTACGTGGTGTTTTATTCAGAGAGCCAGCCATTTGAGAACAGTGGGCCATCTTTCTAAAGATCTGTCTTCCATCTCATCTTTACTCAGAAGGTTATATAGAGAGGAGATAGGAAGGCAGTCAATCATTTCAAAGGTTAGTTAGCCCCTCTGGTCAAGTAGTCAGTCTTATCTTTGAGATTTATGGTGTTCATGCTTTGTCACCTTTCTGTAGCAGCAGGGAGGGGTTGCAATCATCAAGGATACAGAGTCTTGCTTTCTGCCTGAGTCAGTCATTTGGATGACATCTAGATTGAAGGTTAACTCAAAGCAAACAAAGCATTTACAGTATACACATATAGAATCCTTCCTAAGAATGAAGTACTAATGTGCCTTTATAATAAAAACATGTGGGTGTCTCATCACTGTGGCCCTCGCATATCACTAGTCCACTCTGTGTATAAGAAACCATTCCTTTCTTGAAGTATTCACAATGTGTCTGAACATGCAATCCTGAACACTCACTTCTGTCTTACACTCTTACACTTCACTTCCAGTATCAAGCACAGCACTGAGCACCACAAAACTTCTACTTAATCTATAAATGAGTACTGAGGAAATATAACTAAGTACCTTGCTAGGTTCTGGGAATATAAAAAACAAACAAACAAGCAAATAACAGCAAACATATCATCCCCACTCCTTAAAACCTTCCTATTAGAATAATTTTGCAATAACAAAATATTAGGGTCAAGATTACTATATAAGTAGTTTTAAAACTATTGCTTGTGATACTTCAGAAAACCTCACATAGATACAAATTGTAGTAGCTGATGCCCTTGGCATACATACATTATAAGCATGCAGTTAGAGTTATAATAAGCCTTGGTG
The DNA here is from genome assembly GCA_019843965.1 of Rhynchomys soricoides. NCBI lineage: Eukaryota > Metazoa > Chordata > Mammalia > Rodentia > Muridae > Rhynchomys > Rhynchomys soricoides. The sequence goes on from JADRCH010000175.1 coordinate 8,359,844, forward strand.
GTTGTTACTTTAATGCTATTTTCTTTTGGGCTGCTGAGAAGGAAGATTACAGGGTAGTAAGACCTGCCATTCACAATGGCCAAGAGGCAAAGTCTTTATATTGGTTGCTACTTTACATTCTGTGTAATTCACTGAACATGTAGTTAAATGGAATGAGAGATTTAGAAATAGTAAGTGATAAGATTTGGAATTGGGCCTGAGCCGTAGGAAGGTAATAAAATTCATACTCCATTGTATCTACCTTCTGGCTAGTGCCTGTGTCGAAGTCAGCTAGCTTTCTGGCTTGTTAGCCAGAAAGATCTCCTCCTTAACCGTGGATTTCATCTCTTCCACCCTGGATCTTCTTGAGGAGATCACTTCCTGCTGAATTTAGCTGAACTCCCAGCCAACTGGAACTCGAGTTCTCAGCAGCTCAGCTGCTCAAAGACAGATGGCTTAGGACTCAAAGTGGATGGACACCTGAGGAGGTCAAGGCTAGGAGACATCAAAAGATAAAAGTGAGAAGATGATTTGATGATAGATGGTCTGTGTGAAGAAGGAAAATTAACTGATGATCCTGTTTAGTATGCTCTGACATTATCTTTATCTCTTCAATAAAATTTTATACCCTTTATTAGAAAGAAAAAATTAACACTGGTGAAGTCTCCTCTGCTGTTTATTCTTTAAACTAAATCATGACTTCTGGCCTCTTCATATCATTTGACATCATCACTTGATCTCTCTAACTCATTAGAGTACTCATGATGGGCTTTTAAATGTGAAACAAAAACTCGGCAAATTCTATCAGTTCCATTAGTCACTTTTCAGAGTGCTTCAGTATATTGCAAACTTTTTTCCCTTGCTGAGAAAATTTCTTATTCTTTTGTTCTGTCTCCTTACTTGTTTTTATTTGTTTTTGCACCTTTCAGTAATAAATCCACACTGACAGCGCTCACTGTCCATAGTGGCTTTTCTCTAAAACACACTTGGGATAGTGCAATTGTGTGGAGCAACAGTTGACTTCTTGACTCTGCATCTCAGTCCTCTTGATGGAGCTTTTGAGTGCTTCCAGTTTGCTTGGCAGCTCAGCTCTTTCACATCCCAGAGCACTTAAAAATCAGACACATTATGAAAGTGTTAATTATTCTTTGGAATAAAAGTGAAACAATAAAAGAAGGGATAAATAATAAGCTAAAAATATTGCTGAGCTACAAAGCAGAGCATGCAGTTGACTGTCCACTTTTCAATGTTGCATAATTGAATCTATCTATCTATCTATCTATCTACCTACCTATCATCTATCTACCATCTACCTATCTATATATGTATTTAGTGTGGGGGGTGTTTGTGTGTAAAAACAAGTGTACATGTACATGCTATAGCTCATGTGTGGAGGGTAGAGGGCAACATGCAGGAGTAGGCTCTCTCCTTCCACCGTGTAGGTTCAAGAGAATCAAATGAAGGGAATCAAATTCTGGTCTTTAGGAACAGTGATAGTTTTACCTGCTGAACCACCTCACTAGCCCCATAGTTGAGTATTTTGACGTATATTTGTCAAAGCCTTCCCCATCACATGCTCTCCAGTGCACAAATGGCCAAATCCCAAAACCTGAGATCCACATTTGCTCCCCTTGAGTCACTGGCTGGTGTTATAATCTGTCTTTAAATAAGTACTAACTTACAGAAGTCCAGCAAAGCAAGGAATCTACAGCAGACTTATAAATACAAGCATACTACTTCTCTTCTTAACGTCCATATCATTTTGTTCTGGTACAGTTATGGAAATGACAGTTGTCAGCAGATATCCTTCCTCCTTTGGCTATCATTGTAAGGGTAGGTCCAATTTCCAACCAGGTCTTTCTCTCCATTCCTATTATACACCCTACCCTTTCTCCTTTTCTGGGTCATGGCAGAAGGTAAAAAGAGCAAAGAAAACTCATTTTGTCTCTTCCACCTATGACCTAAGATATTAGTACCTCCTTAACAGGAAACAGAGCCTAATTGACAAAGTGGGATTTCTGAACACTTTTCTTGGTGTTCCTGACCAGACATCCATTCTCTCCAGATCAATAGCTCATTAGACTGTGAGGCTTCTGGATCAGTGTCCTGCTGTGTTAGAATCTCTCTGAAACAGATTATGAAAGTTACTATGTTTCAGAAGAAATAAAATTCTCAGTGTATTTTTAATCAACAGAACAATTCGTAAGCAGAGGTAGAAGCCCATCTTGTGTACAGATTCACAGTTGAGTATCTTGAAACACTTTGTAAGGGAATGGGATGGGGATTAAAGAGAAACTATTACTTATGATTCTGAATCCCCTGTAGGAGACTTGCCTTGAAACACATTGGAATAAGCAGAACACAAGGAAATCAGTCTGTTCAATCTCAAGATGATCCTCCGAGAGCTCAGCAGGATTTTGACATGCCTACTGAATTGCTTGTCCCTCTAGGCAACAAGCTTACTCAGAGAGAGCATGGGGGTAGTAACCTCTTGGTAATACATCAGATTCCTACTCTACTACTTTTCAGCTGTGTAGTTTGAAGTTAGTTACTCAATCTCCATATGATTTTTGTAGAAAATTAGAGATACAGGTACACATTCGCCAAAAGATTCTTGTGACCTTTATCTCTGTGTACTAAGGATCATGCCAGGAACATGCTCTCTCCTATCAGACAATTTAGAAGTGTAGCAACAGGTAATTAGGACAAAAACCTTCTGTAGTTTTATATAATATAATATAAATAATATAATATAATATATAACATATGTATAATATGTAGTAAAATTATAAAATTTTACCTTGTATTATTAGTTTGTTATGATAATGTATCATTGTTGTTATCAGTTATTATCCAATTCTTATGCTATTTTCCCACCTGAAATTTAAGGGGGAAAGTAATGCATAGGATACAGAGCCATTGGATAGTGATGAAGGAGTGTTAAAGGATCAGGGAGGAATTCTTGCAGTGCCCTGACTCCTGTGTCAGAACTCTAGACATGTCTTGGTTTGAGCTGACAGTTCCCAGGGCTTTGCAGGCTGGGCTTCAGAGAGGGCAGGGATGTTATTTCCAGGTGACCTGAGATGTACTTTCCTCTACATGGAAAGTATAGATCTGCTTTCATGTGAGAGAAACCCTGGGTGCCAGTACTGAACTGCTGGAAGAGTCTTGTTTCTGTTCTCTTGTTCTTATTATATACTTCCAGTGCTTAATCTCCAAAGCTGGGTCACATGGTTTATATTTAGAGAATTTTCAGTAGCTTTTACTTTTAAAAGAACCAAATTCTTTGGAAATCTATGACATAGATTTAAATGAGCTCATGTAACCAGACTTTGGCAGTAGTTGCTCCTGGAATCTTTTAAGTGACTGTGTTGGTGGTCCTAAGGGTGATGACAGTTGGAGGTTATGGTACTGAAGCTAAGGGCTTCTTTTTATTGACTGTCAATAGTTACATCAAAACTCTACTAGCTGTTCGATAAACATGTTAATTGATTTATTTGGTCTTCACAGCAATATTTTATCAGTAAGTAAAATAAATTGCAAGGCTAATGTCTCCAACACAATGGCATAGTAAGGTGCTGGCCGCCTGCTCTTCCAGCCTAGTCTCCTCCATACTGCATGCCCACCTCGTCAACCACCAGATTCCCACTTATAGCTTGCTGTTCAGTCAAAATGCCTTTCCCTCTGCAGACTCCAGACACCCCCTCATCTCTGTCGTGTGTCTTTCTCTTCTGACTGTTACTAAATTCATGTTTCTCTAAATTAACTTTGTTGACTCCAAGGTATTAGGTTATTTGATATTATAGTACTCATTTTGCTCTTTCAAGGTGTGATCACAGAAGAAAAAGGACCTTGCAAGGCTGCGTGTTTCCAGATGGTATAATGACGAGAGGCAGCATCAGTCACTGTCTTGAAACAAGAAAGCCTCAAGGGAAAGGTTCTGGCCTCTCTTGCCTTCACCAGACACTTCTCTGTCCCCACTGACAAAGGAAAGTAATTGATTCACCTGTCTCTGAAAGGTTGCTACAGAGAGAAGAATCACAATGATGTTACCTCTGCCTAGTAACAAGATAAAGCCATACTAGCATCTTGAAAGAAGGCAACAAAATTCATTTAGTTCAGTCTTATTTGATTCAACAAACATAAGCAAATGATGAGTCAGGCTTTAAATGTAAAATACTATGGAGTGCATTTACAGTGCTGGGTCTCTTCCTCAGCGTTGATATTGGTAATTCAGTAGTCTTATCCTGAGTCACACACAAAGGGGAGGAGCCTTATATAGAAAACATGCACTTAACAACTAGCAATCATTAATTCCCAACCAGGTTTGAATGAAAGCAATACATTCCCTGTGATTTCTGTGGAGGGTTTTTCTCACCCGCCTTCCATCCTTATTATTTGTGACTTTTCAGATTCTTCTGGCTATTGCCTTCTTAATTTCATACATTAGGATCAAAGAGATGATGACAGAAAAAGGAAAGGCTTTAAGATGTTCATTTTTTACATTTATTTATTTATTCATTTACGTGTGTGTGTGTGTGTGTGTGTGTGTGTGTGTGTGTGTGCTTCTTCACAATGCATGATTGGAGATCAGAAGAAACATTGGGAGAGTTGATTCTCTTCTCTTAGCATGTGGGTCTAGATGACCAAATTCAGGTCATCTGAATTTCTTGCAAGCATGTCTAAACACTCAATTATCTCATCTGTCCAATTTTATTATGTTATTGTTATGGTGATGGTGGTGGTAATATGTGTAGTGTATGTGAGTACATGAATACTTCCGGTCTTTTCTCTACCTTCCCCTCTGAATTTTCATGGCTAGATAAAGCAATAGAACATGTCCTACTGCTTTTTATTTTATAATGTGGAAATTGAGGCTTACTGGGGACCAGCTATCTTGTAGAAGCTTTACTCAGTCTATGAAACATGGGACTTAATCTTCTTTTAGAGCAGTTGATGGTAACTGCTGTCTACTCTCTTATGATAACTATGGGAAAGAATTTGAAAAAAGATTGACTTAGGACCCCATACCTTATTTTAAAATTATATGTAGTATACCTACCTATTTTCTGTAACTCAAGTATACATTTGAATATTAGGAATATAGTTACGTTTTCTTGGAAGTGTCTTTGATGCTGCTCCATGAAGATGGATCATGTTTTTCTTGTTTCCCTTTGGCAAGCAGCATCAACCTGTTTGAGCATTTGGCCTTAAATATAATGCTAATGGAGCCACCTCATAAAGATTCATAGACACTGGTGGACTCTGTCTAGCATGTCAGCATTTGAGACTGCTTTGTAGGGAGTAAAGATGTCACTGAGTGGTACAGATGAAACAGCCAAAATAAGCATGCTAATGTTGACAGCCCTGCTGGAGAAGATTTGGCTTTCATGGTGAACTCTTGATCCTATATATCCATTAATTCCAAAAACAATTATTTGCATGATTAAAGTTTCATGGCATTGCTTATGTGCAATTGAAGTAGCTCAGGGCTACTTCTTCATAGCTTCCTAGCCTCATGCCCAGCCCCGAAGTGGTACCAGAGCTAAGGTTACATGAAGGCAAACATCATTTAGCACCCTGTGTTTGTACATTCTGTTCCCCTGCTTTGGAATATCCTTGCTAACTGCAAAATCCAACTCATAGTAATACTGATTTTTCTGTACCTCAAATATTGAATGTTTTCAGTGATTGTAGGTAGAGTTTAGAATTATAGCAAATTTAAAATTCAATATGACAAATGCTTATTGATTATTTGTTAGTATCTGTCATTATCAAGGCCATAAAGATAAATAAGAATTATAAGCTTAAAGCTGTAAAGTCAAATTAACAAATAACTATAATAAACTAAACAAATGCTAGTATAAGAGAGGGAAACAATTACTTTTATCTTTAGCAATTTCAAGCTTATTGGATTAGGTGGAAAACAGGTGTTTTTATCTTTACACTGTTTAGATTCATTAGCTGGCCCCTGCAAATTAAAACAAAATAAGATTAGAAAAGAAAATACAAGTTTATCTGCCTGTGATCACACATATACAGGAACTCTGAGATGGGTAAAACATGGGTCTATATCATTCTAACAGAAGAACAGTACAATCTGAGTAAAGATTTGAAGCACAGGAAGAGAAGAACTTAGAAGCCGCTTCTTTGAGGCTAAAATAGTAGAAAATATGGACTAGTGGGCTGCAGGGTACCATTCAGGATTCTTCCAAGTACAGAGATGGAGGAGGGACAACCATACAAATCTACGTTTATTTTTTAGGCAAATAAGGACATGACATGGAGTTGTGTTTTTTTGTTTGTTTGTATATATGTTCCCAGTTTTCTTAGCGCAAAATAAACCTCATGCATGCAAAACTGCCATGTTTTAGGGTAACCAGTTTTGATACATTGTGTGTGTGTGTGTGTGTGTGTGTGTGTGTGTGTGTGTGTTTGAGAGAGAGAGAGAGAGAGAGAGAGAGAGAGAGAGAGTCTTCAAGTGACTTCATTAGGTATGAGGATCATAGATAGAAACAAGTTGTTTCTTCTAATATGGAGAACTTACAGATGGTCCAGAAAGTCAAACATATAATAACATTCTACTAAAATGCTACCAGCAATAATGACAGCTAAAGCTGTTATCATACCTGCATAGAGTAGGTAGAGGCCTGAGTGAATCATCTCAGGAAGATATAGAAGCAAAGCAAGAAAATAAATAAAGTTTCTTCATAAAACTTCTATGTCAAGGACATCCTAAGAAGAGACAAAACAAGCAAACAAACAAAAACCCAAACAAACAGAAAGAAAAAAACACAAGTGTCTTGCAGTTACCAGAGGACCCAGGAAAATATTTTGTACTAAAAATGATATGTACGCAAAGGTGGGTGAGAAATTGTGACTTGAGGTTTTCCGACTGTACCTGCAACTTTATTCCCGGAAATTGCTGCTGTTTCCTCAAGTGATGATATCGCACTGTACTGTGTGACTTGCTTCAGCTGCTCCCAGGATGCTTCCTGCACAGCTCACTCCGGTATTATCACTTTGCAAGAAGCAAGCCTTTCTGCTTCCTCTCCACTTCTCAGGAATCACATTTCTGCATCCTCTTGGCTGAACCTCCACCGTGTTCATAAGCATCACCAAAGAAGTAATTGAAAGATATTCTTCTTAACTTCCATGTGAGCCAATGCTTTGCAGAAAGGGGGGCTGGAAATAATTGCTAGCCTGCACGATCTCACGTATTACTCACCAACTGTCAAACACAAAGCTCTTTTACATGGAGGGGTGCTTTTGTGAATGTGGCATTAGAAAGTAGGAAATACAAAGAGAAAAGGACACAGGGGCACTGCTTTCTGGTTGTTCTCTTTATTGGCATCACAAAAATGGTGGGAAAAGAGCAGGTGACACATTATAAACGTCTAAGGGATCTTTGCAGAACATGGGCAAACAAACAAAAACTTGGGTCAGGGGTCATTTGTAGAGTTATCTCTTCTGTCACAGTTGTCTACTAACAGGTGACACTTTCACTCTCAGGAGTACAGGATCTAAACACCTCTGAGATAAGCAAGAATCTGTGTCTTTAAGTCAAAAGGTATTAGAAAGTATAATCGATAAATAATACAATTAGAGCTGAACTCTTCAACTACTTACGGATAGTGTTCTGTTTCATGCCAGGAAGTCTGCTAGGAGAATTACAATGTAGCAAGGAGTGAGAAAACATAAGTCACCTTGAAGGCTGATTGAATATAATCAATGATTAATGGCAAATTTGCGGTCTCTTTAATGACCACAGTTAAACAAAATCAAATTGAACCATAAATTTTGGATTATGTCTGGAACTGGGTCATGTAAAAAGTAAGCTTTGTGAAGAAGAAAAATCAATTTTGTAATATTACTGTGATTAAGTTCATAGCTCACAATTTGAAGCTTTGCCTTTTTTTTTATTTCAAAAAAGAGGGTTGCCTATCCATTTTGTATATTCACAGGTATTTAATTAGATCAGCAAAGTTGCATAATGGGCATGTCAAAATGTTTCAGTCAACAGCTATACATTTTCTTGAGGTAGATTTTAGTTCACTCATATTTGCTAAAACCAGCATGAGCTCAATCACTTAAGAGCAAAGATGCTTTTTTTTATCCTTTCAATGAGAAAAGAACCAGGAAGTGGACCAACTTAGCTCCCAGAGGCCTACTTAAAATTAGTTGAATGGTTTTTGGTCCCCTAGAACTCTGAAGGTATCTTATGCCTCCACCAGTATAAACAGCAAAATTTCAATCATGTGTTAAAAATAAACCATTGTTATCATAACATTGGACTTTTAACTTGATGGACTCTTTCCCTGAATCTACACTGTTCCTTTATAGCTGCAGTTCAGAAATCAGGGAGACAATCCATTCTTGTACCACTAGCCAGTTCAGAAAAAGATGGTTGAGGAGAGAGTGGATTTGGAGGGATAGAGTTGTGACCAGTACACCAGTGTCTATATGGCTAAATCCCACCAGATCAGATGGAGTTAATGTTCCTGATCTCAACACTAACACCTCAGCACTAAACTTATTTCTAGAAGCTGTTTTGAACACCAATGTCTAAGGAGATCTTTTGATACTTCACTTCGTTTCCTGGGTTATAGATGCAAACCAAGCCTAGAGAGTGAAGCTCATGTCACAGAGCTGGCTTGGCAAATGGAAGCATGACGCCAGTAGATAAGTGTGTCTATACCCTATGATAATCACTATTTATCTGCCAACTGTTGCAGATGGCACAAAGAAAAATGTGTTCCCCTTTAGTTTATCAAAGACATCAATGGCTGAAATTTGGCTGGCAACGTTTCACTAAATAAATCTTACTACTGTCAATAGTATATCTTATTATATGGAAAGAAGAATGTGGTTGTAAAATATTATTGAAAGAATAAAGAGAATTGCAACAGAGTAAATGGCCATTATCATTTAGAAGAGAACATCAGTTGCCTTCCTTCAGATAAATTGTAGACTCTGATCTGCTAAAGCCTCCATCCTCATTCTGTCTAGTTGCCCAGAGCCTTAGGACTGGAGGACTCTTAGTTATCTGTATTCAAATGCTCCTTATCCATCATTTCAGCATCCCTCAGAATTGACCTCTAATATGTGCACAGATACTATCCTTCTCATCCACCCCTATCACTATTATCCTCATCAACACTTCTGTGGGCACTATAACCTGCCTCTTCTCTGATTTTCCTTGTTTCACTAAAATAAAAATTTAGCAGATAAATATGATCATGGGATCCATGCCCAAGGGGTTTTCAGTATTGAGTAAATTAAAAGAAAAATCTCTAAGCTTGCAGTGGTTTTCTTCATCTAATGTTCCACTGTGGACTCCATTAATCTCATGGGCTTTTGATACTTGAAGGCCCATCCATGAGAGAATCTTTTAGGCTTTCTAGACATGCCCAGGAAGCCATTTCAGAGCCCCTGTACTTGTATGCCACCTTCCTAGAATGTTGTTTCTCCAGAAATTTGTGAATTGTTTTACATGATGCTTTTCACAGTGTTAGAATGTTGTCTCCATAGAGATATAGAATCTTAGTGGAAATGTCTCCCACAACAACCACAAGCACTTCTGTACTCTGCTTTTATTAACCATATGTGACAGAGTTGCTGCCATCTTTTAGTTCATTCAGTGCCTTCTTGACTGTTTCTAAGTCCCCAGAGGTTGCTAATTTCTTCAGTAGTTTGAAGAGGACATAGCACATTCTAAGTCATGAATGCTTTTTATATAGTTATAAAATTCTGATGTGAAGCGTGCTCATTTGAATGAGAATTTCCCACATAGGCTCATATTTTGAATACTTGGTCCCCAGTTGGTGAAACTGCTTGGGAAGTATTACTGTTCTGGCCTTGTTGGAGGAAGTGCGTCACTGGGAGTCAGTTTAGAGGTTTCAAAAACCCTTGTCATTCTCTCTCTCTCTCTCTCTCTCTCTCTCTCTCTCTCTCTCTCTCCTGCTTATTGACCACGCGCAATCTCTCAGCTCCTGCTCCATCAGTATGCCTACCTGAATGCTGCCATGCTCTCTGCCATGATGGTCACAGGCTCACCTTCTGAACCTGTAAGCAAGCCACATATAAGATGCTTTCTTTTATAAGTGTCTTGGTCATGGAGTCTCTTCACAGCAACAGAAATGTCTTACTAAGACATAAATATAACCTGTTTCATGCATGCAAAGTTGGCTAGGATTCATGTAGCCTTCATCATGTTTATGAATTATGTCTGAGATAATATAGCAGGAAGGACAAATATTACAAAACTGACTAGCATCATTCATCCGTGTGGTCATTCTTATCATCAGAAGGTATATATTTGCCTCTACAGGGGGATTATGGCTTATGTTGATGAAGACAATATTAGTGTCAAACATTAACATTAAAATATTAAACACTAGGCTCTGATACATGTTTCAGAAATTCCGTATATATTTCGTGTTTTCTTATTTTTTTCCAACTCCAAGTATCTCAGAGCATCTTTAGTTCCAGCTTCATATTGACTACAGCTTTAAGTCTGTCTTTTTCTCTCTTGCAGCGCTACCTTAAGAGTTCATTCTGTCCTCGACAGCTTAAAATAGGGTTGCACAGAAGATCACAGCAGCAATAAACTTGAAAAGAATTCTAACCACGGCATAAAGAGAAAAGCACAGTTCAGAGCGAAACACAGAAGTGAATTTACCCTTCTGTGAAGATATATTTTTAGGATTTTTTTTCATAGCAGTTGGGGAATTTGTTGACTGGCAAAGATCTACCTCCCTTTAGCAAATGTGCCATTGCCAAGGGTAGAAAAGAAACCTCTTTGCATATGGTGGGTTTTTTTTTTTTTTTTGGCTTCTAAATACACGTCCCTGGTTAGTTATTATTTTTTTAAAAAGAGTTTCTACTTTGCAGTTAGGAGTTAAAGACCTGAATCAGTATTTTAATGGACTTGGTAGAAAGAAGAATTTCTATAAATTAAGATAAAAAACTCATATATTTTCTCTACTTAAAGTTACATGACCTAAAAATAAAATAGTAACTATTTATAATGAAAGATGCTATTAGTTGCTTCCTAGCTGTTTTCTCCTTCTTCCTGGCATATAACTGACTAGCTTCTTAAGAATTGTTGTGTGACAAAGGTTTAGGTTTTGTTTTGCTTTGTTTTGTTTTGTTTAAGACAGAGTCCCAGATGACCCATCTTATTCTCAAACTGTATATATCCCTAAGGATGTCCTTGAGTTCGTGATCTTTGTGACTTTAGTTCCCAAGCATAAAACTTCAGCTATGCACCCTCATGTCCAGCTAACTGTTTTGTTTTGTGCCTCTACAGATTGATTTAGAGATTGGAACATATTAAGCAGACACATTATCATGAAAGTCCATCTGCAACCCCTTGAAGCTCCCGCTATGTTGGTGTTGGGGGAGGCCTATGGGGGTGTACTGTAACAAAGGACTGTACCTGACTTTCTCAAATAGAAATTAATTTTCTCACCATCCTGAGGCTAAAAGTCCAAGGTTCAATAGGTGCAGTAGTTTCCTCAGATTGTTCATGACTTTTCTGTTACTTCTGGGTTTATCTGTACCTAAAGTACCTTCCATGAGATGTGATATCTAATCTTGGGTTAACTCTATTTGATCTAGAGTCAACTGAGAGACACACCTCTGGGCAGGTCTTTGAGACCATTTACTGGAATGATTAGCTGACAGAAGACCTTTTCCCAGAAGTAGCAGCACCTTTTAGACTAGCCCAGATGTTAAAGGGTCCTAAGGGAGCAGTGCTTTGGTTTGTCCACCTTTGTTCTTTGCTACTGAGTGTGTCTACTCTGTAGGCATCATTGCTCCATCCTTCACTGAGATTAGAAAACAACTTCATCCTTCCATGGTAGAATAAAACAACAACAACAACAACAACAACAACAACAACAACAACAACAAGAAAAAACCACAGAAGTACAGGAATTCTCCAGGTTTTCAGCACCAAATTGGGATTTCTGAGGCATCCAGACTCGTGGACCAGCCAGATACCAACATCGAAGCCTTGTCAGCACTCGGATTGCCATTGTCAGACTACCCAGCCCATCATGTAAACCAACCTAATAAATGTCAGTTGTAATATGCATTAAGTCTAGCAGTTCTATGCCTCTAGAGAATTCATGTAGTCACACCAGTCATACTGTATAGACCCTATCCTAATGATCTAATTTTCACTTACCTACCTCTTTGAAAACTCCATTCCTGTTGCAGTCAGATTCTGAGGTATCAGTATTAGTATTTGAACATGTGAAATTTGAATTAGATACAATTTGGCCCCAGCATTCACCAATGGTAGGCAGAGTGATGGCTGCAGTTTTTTATCTCACTTGTTTAAAAGATGCTTAATAATGTGGCCATGTTCTCTCTCTCTCTCTCTCTCTCTCTCTCTCTCTCTCTCTCTCCCTCTCTCTTCTGCTCCCTGTCTCTCTCCCTCTCTCTCCTGCTCCCTCCCTCCCTCCCTCTTTCTCTGTGTCTGATTCTCTGTCTGTGTCTCTGTTTGTGTTTCTGTGTCTTTCCCTCCTTCCCTCCTCCCTCCTTCTGTCCCTCCCTCTCTTGTCCGCTAGAAAACGTGAGTAATCACCATGAAGGGAACAAGCTGAGAGGCATGATGGGAAGGTACCTAAATTGCTGACAAATCTTCCTCTAGTAGTCTGTCCTCTCTACATTACAATATAATGGTAAAGAGAAATAGATTAGACTTCATTAGGATCACCTAGCTCTCTTCCGTATATTTATTACAGCACAATGCTTATCCTCATCTCAAAAATGGGAGTATGAAACTTTCTTGGACCACTGCAGTGAAAAATACCATTTATATGTGTGTACTCAGTACAGCGATAGAGCCAAAGCCATGATGAGAATGAGGTATTTTCTTAGCTTGTTTGCATTGGTTTGCAAGATACCATGGAGAGGTTTGGAAAAGGGGGAGGTAGAGGAAGAAAGCTGGATGAGTTCTGGAGGAAAGTTCTTCAATGCCTCACTTTTACTGCAGGGATCATTTTCCATTGGCTTCTGGCCTCCTCCATATGACTTCCCTTCCTTCTTCAATACTGGGTCACATCCCATGCTTACTCTGAAGAAATCAAGAAACTTTCTAGTCAGTCTACTTTAAATGAGTGCTAGAGATATAGGGAGAAAAGAAAGAAGCATTATAGCCAAGGTCCCCTAGCTTATTAGTTGGGAGAACCAGGCTGAACTCTGACTTTGTGACATTTCAGCAGCACATTTGTTTGAAGAAGGTTGATCCCAAAGACACTGTGTGGCCAGAACTGAGGACTTCCCATCCATCTAAAACTACCATTTTGCCACTTGATTTTTTCCTCTCTATCATTTATAATTTTTTATTAAAACTACACGTGACTGAAGTCAACAAAGTTTACAAGATCGGTCATAAATAATAGTTGTTCCTGAGTACCTACCTCATTTCTCCATTAGTTATACCAACTGCTGCCTCTTTTAGTTGCATTCCTATTATTAGCCAAGCTTCAAATAACATGTTTATTTTTTGTCATCCTCTATTGATTTCTATTTTGAGAAATGAAGTTTTCATCCCTTTTCTTCTCCTTTAGGCTCCTCATCGCACATTTAGACCCTTTCTGGCTCCACCATTGAGTACATTAACTGAGAATTTGGTAGGTAGATAAACATTAAGGAGCTGTAGTATTGTGACTATAAAGAGAATATGGAACTTGGGGTGAAATTGTCTGGGTTCAAAATTTGCTTTTACAGGTTCGTTTTAGACCACTAAATTCAATGTGCTTCAGTTACTCTATGTATAAAATTGGAAAATAAAAACATCTGTCCTGCAAATTTGTTAGCAGAATAATTGGATTAACACAGATGTAGTTTTAGTTCCATTCCCACAAGAATGTCACATGTAAATATTATCTTTTGATTTCTTTTCAGAAATCACAACACAACATATTATTAAGCTACATTTTTATTCCAACTGTTCTTTGTTTTAGTAAATACCTTATTGTTTTCATATGGCTAGTGATCTCCAAGTAAAGGAAAGAAAGAATAGTCTGTAGACTTTATCGTCATTCAAGTGTCTTCCTGGAAATATTGTTAGGACCTGAAAACAGACTAAATTGCTGTCCACGTGTTGGTCTTAAAGCCACTTGGACTTTAACCTGGGCATTGTTTTCATTTCTGTCCAGTATGGAACTCTTCATTCCTCTCTCCTGTGTTATTCATCTTTCTCTTCAGATGAATTTCATGACCTGAAACCACCTTAGTCCATTTTCTGTTGCTGTTTCCAAATACTACAGGTGGAATGATTTATAAACAAAGAAACTGACTGGGCTAGTGATAAGCTGCTGTATTTCCTAGTAACTTGATAAACACCATTATTGAATTTACTGATCACTAAGGCTAGCAATCCTCTGCAGTGATAGGCATTTTCAACTGCTAATATGATTATAATGAGGATTTCCCTCTTAAAGTATCTCTTTATTACACACAATCAAAGCATTCAGTAGCTCCTGGTTTTGTTATTTGGTGATGACCCTTCTAAATATCTTTCATTTTTTTCCTTTGTTGAAAATAGATTCTTTTCTCATACAATATGTTGTGATTATAGATTTCCTCTTTCTTACTTAGTGTATTTGTTATCTGTTGATGTCTAGGTCCTTTGTGGTTAGTAACTGTATCTTACTTATCTCATTTTAATCTCTGGTACCTAGTATGGTGAGAAAATTTAATATTAGTTGACTGAATTAATGAATAGATGAAAGCTCATTGGGAGACACCCAAAATTACTAAGATGGTTTCTCAGTATACTGTCACTGAAATAAGTACAAATATTCATACAACTAGCAAAATAGGAAGCATCTCATAAAATTTTAAATGTATCCACTTGGGATGAATGTGTAGCACCTATTGTCAAGAGAACATGGAAACATTTCAGATACCAGAGCCTGAGAAGCCCTTAATTTCGCTGAGGTATTTTAGGAAAAATGTGTCTGTATACATTTAGCAAAGCCCAGTGATTTTCCAAGGGACAGGTTATTTGGCTGGTTGAGTCATTTTTCCTGGTCATGCTGTGCAGCCTTCTGTATGTTATTTTATCTTTTGCTCATCTTTTAGTATGATGGTTGGGCCAGGAACAAGAGGAAAAGGATGAGAGCATCATTTTCCTAGGACCCCTAAGGAGGATGCAAAAAAGGTGCACACAAATGGTCAGACCCTTAGTGATACAATATGTTACACTTCATGAGTGCTAAGTAGTCAGCATGATAACAAGGGATAGGGACATAAGCACAAAGTCTTGCATTCTTAATTGCCCATAATTTTTATATTAATTGCATATATGTATTTATACTGATAAGGGGTATTCTGAGTGGTGTGGGATGAAATCTTAAAGTTGTGTGAATTTGCCTTCCTCCTGTGGCTAAGGATGCTGAATATTTAAAAATGCATTTCTAAGTCATTCCCATTTCTTCTTTTGTGAAGTTTCTATTTAGTTTCATATGCTATTTCTAATTGTGTTCTTTAGTTTCTTCCTATTAATTTTTTGAATTGTTTGTTTATTTTAGACACTAATCCTATTTACTTTTCAAGTTTGGTTTGGTAGACATCTTGCTCCCTGACACTTTGTAAAAACTGAGGTGGCTCAGAAGATGGAGGATGAATAACTGCAAGCCAATGAATGCTTTATATCTGAAATCATCTTCTCTTTATAGAATACAAATGCTTAGATACATATTTATTGTTTTTGTTTTATGCAAGATCTTATTTATCCTAGAATGGCATTAAATTTACTACATAGCTGAGGCTGTACTTGAAGACATAACCTTCCTGCCTTCACTTTTCCAATGCTTGGATTATGGGTGTTTACTACCCTATTGATTAATTATAAAATATATAGGGAGTCACCTTGTTCTTTGTCTCATGCTTCTCAATGATAGTCCACTTAGAGCTTGGATTTTACTTCTGTGTTTGGTACTCTTACAATTCCTCCACTTCAGATTATTCATGTGACTCTCAGAGTGACAAGAGAAGCAAAGGAGTCAGGGTGCGGACAAATTTGATGCATAGTTTAAAGCTGGGAGACAGTCTGTTGCTAAAAGAATGGATCTCTTGAGGAATTACCTTTGCCAGTCCCTGGGATTATAACCTTTATTTACATTGAGAAGATTCTTGATATTATATGTCCACAAGTACTGCCACCTGCTAAGCAGTAAAGACAGGTATTCTTAGTCACTTGTAACTGAAAGCTTTTAGCAATCCAGTAAATAAACTTTCATTTTCTTGCAGACACAAGATGAGTATGTAGAACTGACTAGACTGTGGTATTGAATGCACTATTTCACTATGAATGATGAAAATTGAAAAATCTTGAAAACAACCGAGTTTACTCCCAGAGCTAAACTCTCTGCCCAAAACCATCTTCATAGTTTGCAGAGTTCATGAAATGCTTATACATTAACTTGAGAAAACATTCTCACAAGTGTTTTCTTTACAAGAGTACATTGCTTAATTTTTTTTTTTGTGAAACCTAATAATGCAAGTGAATTCTTCATCAGATTTTCTAGATAATAGTGAGATGTCCTGCAGTGCTAAGGTTCTCTGTTAAATACATCAGATGTATTTCTACTTTGGGAACACAATGTACTGATTGTAAGTTAATCTCCCCTCAATAATCAATCATTATTCTCTCATAGCAATTATTGCAATGGACAGTAAGGGAGCAAGTTATTTTTCATCTTTTTTTATTGTTTCTTCTTATTTTGTATGCATAGCATTTTATAGCTAATTTTGTGTATTCATGTAATGTTAGATGAATTGTAAGTTGTATAAATTACAAGTCAATAAAATCTAAATGAATTATAAGAGACTGTCAGTAGGATAAGGAGAGTAATAACGCTGAGCCATTCCAAGACATTTGTTATTTACCTAGTGATTTTTTTTTCTTGAAATGTGGATTTGCACTGTATATACATTTATAATGCTGTGTACTGCATGTGCATACTTGTTCTTTTGTGTGAGTTTGGTACATGTATGTGTGTATGTATAGATGCATACATTGATGTGTATGCTCTAATATGGTAGGGTATAGTGGAAGAAACATATTTATCTGTTGAATAAGCTTTGACTAAACATTAACTATTGTCTAGTTAGAACTGTTTTACCATGGGCAAATTTCCAGTTTGTCTTTAAGCCCATTTTCTCTTACTTGAGTATGAATAAAATCATTTGTTTTATATCCCCTAGAACAATTTCATATAGATACATATAAAATAGTAATTTTCTTATTCTTCATTATAAAACTATATAGTACAATAATAAGGGTTCAACCTCCTGTCTAGCCCACTACCCATCAGAGGTAGTGGAAAAGAAAGGTTTTTAGGACATAGGGGAAGTGGACCTGTTCTTTGGAATCTTCCAATATTTGTTGTTCTCAGTCATGTCCACTAACAAACACCAAAAATGAATCAGCAGCTGCATACCGGGCAACTCAGCAGACACCACACACAAGTCAGCAACTGCAAACCACTCCATTTGACAAACACTACACATGAACCAGCAAGGGCAGTTCAATCCAGAAGGAACCTCGAGGCTTGCCAACTGCCCAAGTCTGCAAAAGTGACAAGAAACCGCAGAAACCTCATGAGAAGTGCTTTGGCAAGTTTCTTTCTATGAAACTCAACAACACAGTGTAAGGCAAACCAATATGTGTTGGTTGTCAGTGAAGACTACTGAGGCAGAGCGAGGCAAATCAGTGCTTGAGCTCTCACTGTCTATGGGGTCATATTTATACCCCTTCCAAATATGTGTCTTTTCATATGTTTGCTATAGCAAAACATCCTTTCGCCTGTGTCTACTTCAGCAAAATATTCTTTCACATGTCTGCCTTAGCAAAACATCCTTTCACCTATGTGCCCCAGCAAGACATCATTTGATATAACTGACTTTCCAAAGAAACCAGAAGTTTTCCCTTCAGTAGACTTCATTTTGTTCCATTGCCAAACTCTGACACAAAAATAAATAAATAAATCGAGTTCTAACAAACAAATAACCCTTTTATTATAAGTAAAAGTGACTAAAGTTCTTTTGTTAATTATTTCTACCAATAATTTCTCTGCACTTGTTAATCTAAAAATTTCATGGTCTCTATATATAGTGTTAGCATTCTGTCTAAACTCCACCCCACAGTTAGAGCTGCACGACCATCACAACATATAGCACATCTTTTCTTATAAGGAATAGTGATCATCTTTAGCCCTGAGCTTAGATTCAGCCTCTGAATACTTCTCAACATAGGGCCATCCCCTGTACACACACACACACACACACACACACACACACACACACACACGAAGCAGGTAGATCAAGAACAAAGCAGGCACTGCTCCTCTAATATGTTGGTGGGTAGTAATGAAATACACTTGTGTATTCTGCTTGGGAATGGAATTGTCTGTTAGTAGAAGGATCACAGTGCAGGTCTGATGAACATTACTCATGACTGCAGCCAAGATCCATGGTCACAATGCCAAAAAAATAAGCTTACTCAGCCCTACCACAGGTGCCAAACCCATCAGCTATAGTCAGCGCTAGGTCTGAACAGCCATCTGTAATCTTCACGTTTCCCTCACAATGAGGACATCTTTTCTCTGTTCTCTAATTCTGAAATCCACAGTTCATTCTTTTGTTCAATTTAGTAAGCATGTGCTAAGCATCTATGCTATGTCAATATACTAGATATTCTTGCTAGATACAGGAGGATTTCCCAACCCTCATGAGAACTTAAAGGGAAATAGTGTCATACAAATACCAGCATATGAGTATTTGTATGCCATCCACCCACCCACCCACCCACCCACCCACCCATTCACTCACAAGCTCATGCCCTTTCAAAATTCATAGTTCATCTAGGTGGTCTTATTTATAACTTTATTGGACTTAAAAACCTAAATCTTAGATGTTACCATCAAGTAATATGTGAAAGCTAAAAACATACCATCTACGTCAGCATATCCCCTTAAAAATATCATTTCCTATATATGCAGCATGTAGGTTTAAATATATCTTTCCTTATATAAATTATATATATATACATATATATATAATGCTACACACATGCCATATATGCACATACACTGTACAAATGCCATGTATACATATGGTTTATGTGTCTATGTCACAATGAAAACAGAAGCAGCAGGGTGTTATTTAGAAATGTGAAGAAGCAGACCAGAAGAGGAAGTAAGGAAGAACTAGGGAAGTAAATGGAAGAAGACTAATGGAAGAAGAGAAAAGATTAATTATATATATATATATATATATATATATATATATATATATATATATTATGTATATGATATATATTAATTATACACACACACATATATATATATGTATATATGTATAGATCTTATGTATCTGTGTGTGTGTGTGTGTGTGTGAAAATGCCATGACAAAACTCATTATTTTGTTCAGTAACTAAAAATATTAATAAAGTAGATTACAAAATATAGTCAGCCCTGAAGGCTAAACAGATTCTAGGATTTGCAGTGTGCCTCTGCACCTCTGTTGGAATAATCTTCAAATTTAGTCAGCAAGCCTATTAGTTCCGGAGAATGAGCTAAGCACTGAGGAGACAGAGGGAAACAAGATCTATGACCTCCTGAGCAGCTCACAATCCATGGAGGTAACAGACGTGTAAATAAGTAGTTGGCACAATTGGGAAGCACTGGGATGCCAAGGCATTTGCATTGCTAGGGGATGGATGAACAGATACTCACTAGATGGAAAGGCAGAATGGAGATGTCCTACGAGCAAGATCTCAGGAAAAAAAATCAAGTCAGCAAGTTCAGCAGGGAAGTGAGGAGAGGCGTCTATGATCGCAGGACGTGTTTGATGGACAGATGAAAGGGTGAGCCAAGGTGGGAGTGGGAGTGGTTCTGCAGCTCAGATCATGAGGCCGAAGCTCACGTTCATACTTAAACGTAGGCAAGTGCATTAGGCAACGTTTTAGCGCTGCGAAAAAGTCCTTGAGAAAATCAACTTAAAAGGAAGACATCTTTGCTTTGATTCACAGCTTTTGAGGTTTTGGCCCAGGACCCCTTTTCCCAGTGATGCAGGCCGGTAACAACATAGTACATTGTGTCACGAGAGAGTGATAGGGACGCTGTGCTCCTCATGGCGGCCAGAAAACGAGAGAGCAAAGGAGAGATGGCTGGGGTCTAAATGTTTCTTTCTAGGGCATGCTCCCAGTGGCTTAACTTCCTTCCATTTGTCCCTACCTATTAAAGCTTTTACCCTACCCCCAATTCCATAGGAACATTGCCCAGAGACCAAGCATTCAGCATAGGGCCTTTGAGGAATTATCAAGTCTAAATCAAAGCCGTGAGGAAGCTGCTCAGACACTCAAGGAGATGGGTGCCTCAGTGACCAGTACTGGAGGGTTTCTGCCTTCTGTGCCACGGCTTCCCACAGAAACTGCTGTTTCTGGTATTATCCTCGTTTTTGTAGTTTGAGACTTTAGTAAGATTAAATAGCTTAGGTTTTACTGTATGTGAATGTCCCCTCCAGAGCCAGAGCACGAAGTTTTACTCATAAGCTCTGGTCCTATGGAATTTATTAGGGAAAAAGACTAGACATGAGATGTTTTAAGAGGGACTTGTAATATTTCAGGCAGAGGACGAAGAGACGCCCCGGAGTAGTGTCTATGAGGAGTAAAAACAATGGTGCAGTGTGCTTCACGGGCTTTTTACTCCACCTTAGAAAGTACTGAGGGATCCTATGCATCTTACTTCAAATTTACTATATTGAAAGAAGATTATATTATGCCTGACCATCTGACCACCTATTTGGCTCTCTTCAAATAGAGCATTCGAGAATAAAAATTCTGTAAACACAAGCAAAATCTAAACAAATACATTGAAGGGAATGGTACCTTTCAAAATGTTCTGAGTTACAGCCCTGTTGCCATGATGGATTGTCAGATGGCAGCTACCTCAATCTTTTATTTTCTTTCTCCATTCAGCAGCCTACATTATAAAAGGATCTACATTATATTGGGCTCCAGGCAATAGCAATATAAATGATGGGCATGTAGTCATTTGACTGTAGTTTGGCAAAGGACAAAAGGAAACTCTTGTGTGCAAGGATATGAGTCCCCCGGGTTTCTATGAAAATCACAGTTAATAACCATTCATTTTAGAGTATCTAGGTGTGATTTTAAAGATGTTTGCTGAATCTCTCTCTTACCTTTTTCCTACTTCCTATTCTCAGCAATGTTAGTACTAGAAGGAAGGTGCCCATGATGTGTTTTGCACATTTATCAAAGAACAGATTGTAGCAAGAGATTGCCTCTGTGACAATAGCTTTGATTAACACCTATCAAAATAGAACCATCATGTGCTCACTTAAGCACTTGTCAAAGCATCCAATCTGCTCCTGAATTAGAAGCCAGATGCCTCTATCTCCACACTTCACACTTGCTGCGAGGGCAGCTGCCACTCCCACCCTCAGTCATGAGTGGCCTTGTCTAAGGATCAGGTCTGTTCCAGTTTGAAGGTCCAGGGTCCTGTTGATTCAGGTATTCATTCAGTGTGACTTACAGTGATATATCTGTGCTGTCCCCAGAATTCCACAACAACGTGGTACAGATATCTAGGAGGGCTGATTCTGTCAAGCTACCTTTATCTATGGTGAAAATCTGTACCAGTAACAATGAAGATTCTCCAGCATCCTGTGACAGTTGTCCCTCAGCCTCTGCACAGCTTTTGGCCTAGGACTCATTACCAATATTCATTTTCACAAATGCAATAATTGAAAGTACTTTCCAGTGCCTAGTTAAATTCTGCTGTGTAATGTGGGGATTGACTCTCAGAAATCAACCAGGAATTTCACAATGAGAATGAAAACCCTCTCATGTCTGAATCTGGTTGTGATTTTCCTCAATTAAACCACAGAATTTTTTGGCAATTTCCTGTGACATCATCATCAGGGCCCTTCATTATCTGGAACCCTTCCTTTTTGATTCATTCCAGTTCATCAGTATTGCTCATTACAGTGTAATACCAAGAATTTAAGTGAATGTTCTAATCGTGCTGAAGGGCATTTGACCAGTAAAATTATATAGCAGTATTGTCCCCCCCCCCTTTTTTTCTGCTAGAGGTAATAAACTCTACCTTTTGTTTTTATCTGGCAGCTATACTGTAATTTATAATAAAGAAAATAAGTCTGAGAACTTTTCCTTTTTTTCTTTTAGGAATGCTTTTTTTCTTGGGTATGCACCAGGCTCTGTCTATGCTTCACTCTGTCATAATGTCAGCTTTTCCAACCCTCCCACTGAAGCCAGTGCCTCCTTTCTTCTCCCTCCCATTACATGCCTTTACTAAAATTTAAAAAAAAAAAAAAAAAAAAAAAAAAAAAAACCTCTATTCAAGGCAAGGGATTGATTGCTCTGCTCTCTGTGACATCTCTCTGGCACATGGAACATAGAAGACAGAGATAGAGTCCAAATGAGTGACGGCTGCCCATGTGACGAGTTGCAGGCTGTAGAAGCAGCTCTTGAGACAAGCTGCTAGCTAATATTTTGCCTTTTGTCCCTAGACAATTAGTTCAATTGTACACATCTCAGAGTAATGATCGAGTAAGACAGAAATGAGAAAAAAATCTTGGCAAAAATAAAGAGCCAACCAAAATGAAATGATATCTAGCTAAGTTCTTGCTGTGTCCATAATTATTTCCTTGGCACTGAAACTAGTTACATTAAATGACATGAAATATAGAGTACAGCTAAGTGGTATTATAAATACATACATTTAAATTATAACTGTGTGGCATTTTCAGTTGTTAGAAAGAGGATATTTTTACTCTGCTGGGAAGAGTGTGAAGTTGCTTCTGGAAGTTGAATTAATTATATTTACCAAGCAAAGAAAAGCAATCACATATAACTTTCTCTTTGTCTGTAATAGTCGAAGCTTTTGACCTTTAGCCTCCAGGACAGATCAGGGACATGCTTTATTCTTCTACTTATCTCTTATCCCGTGCTTTTTGTGTGGTTGAACTTCTGTTGTTTGAAGCTTGAGTCTGTAACAGACACAGAAGGCACCTCTCTTTATATATATGGCAAGTACATATTGTAGTATTTACATGAATAATTAAAACATTTTCAATAGCATGTGCTAAACACAAAAGAAAGTACATCATATCTTCCTAAGGGTTTCTTCATTCTTCATTTTAATAAAGATCAATAGAGAGCATATTACCTTGGTAGAACCAAAGAAATAAGGACGGATTAAAACTGTAAGATAAATTCAAATGCAAAGGAAAGCTAACTAGCTAAAAAATGTACTCAGTCCATACCACTCTTTCTTCACCCTTCTAGGTTTTCCCAAAGCCTGCCTTCAGCTTCATGGACTAGGGTGAGTTGAATTTTAATCTGCACCTTCATATTAAATCATGCTCAAGTTAGTGATAGCGATTTTGATAAGAATCAATAACATAGACCTATTGTAAAATTCTGCTAATGAAGGTTAAAGAGTTTATACATTTCTTTTAAGGCTTTAGATAGTTTTTAAAAATTGATTGTTTGGGAATCTCACATCATGCACCCCATTCACACTCACCTCTTAGTCTTTTCATGCCTGTCCCCTCCCCTACATTCACCCCCTATTCCCCAAAAGGAAAAAGCAGGTCCATTTTATGTTGTTTGTATATTCACTGGAACATGGTCAAATTTCTAATGTCTAGAACCTTTCAATCCCCCATACCCTGCAACCAAGAGAGGATGAGTCTTTTTCCACCTGTATCTACACCAGAAGACATCAACTGAGGAGACCCATTTGTTTTTAACAACTATGACACCATAGCCACTTCTTTCAGTCCCACTCTTTGAACAAACAAAATTAATACTAGCTAAATAGATTCACGCTGCTTCATAGTAGTTGGACATGATTAGTTGTCTGTAGGTAGCCATAGACTTATAGGGGCTGAATACTCCAAGAAGGCCACCTAGGAATGGTTTAGTTTTATATTATGTAGTCTCCCATCCTACAATGGGCCAGCATAAGTTTGTTGTCAAGGAAACGCCTGGGACACAAGAGACATCCAGAAGCACAGTGGCAATCTATAACAACTTCACATGCATCATCTGATACTGTCTTAAGGCCTAAGCAAGTCAAACTGATCTGCTTATAGACACTTTACAAAACTCAGAGATCTAGGAAGATATAAAAATGGGATACCCTTGAATTCTCCTGATTATTTTTTTTATGAAAATGTCTCACAAAATCTCAGGTACATTGGAAATCCTACTGGTTATTAGGGTATCTGACTTGATTAGGAATGTGAACCTTGATGGCTTGATCACATGTATACCTGAAAGCAGAGTGATTGTTTGAAGTGCCATGGAGATTTATGACTCCATGAGAAGATACCTGAAAATGAGATTTTCTTACTGCGGGAGATGGAGAAGATTGATGTACAACATTATACTAGGAGCTCATTATGGCTCAAGGTCGATGTTTCGTTATAAGTTTGTATAAATACTAGAGGTTTCTAATGCTCTTATTTGCTATTAAATGTTGGTTTCCTATATGATAGGGATACAATTTATATTTTTATTTCACTATGTTGGAAGATTAAAAAAATCAAGACGTAGCAGTTTTAAAGTGCCATTAAATATATTCTTTCACTTTGTTCACATTGTTATGTGTAGCTCTCAATAGTGGGCAACAGCTGCTAAAAGTATGTCTTGTATAAATAAATGTAGGGTTCCATGGAGCATGAAACAAAACAGAGATATATAAATAAATTGTCTGAAAAGCAATATGTTTGGAAAACACAGAGGATAGATGTTAGCAAAATAGATCTTTAAATTTCTCACTAGTCCAAAACAAATTGGTAATATACTTGGAGGGTGTGCACGCATCTGCAGGTGTGTGTGTGTGTGTGTGTGTGTGTGTGTGTGTATAAAATAAAGACGTCCTTGAGGTTTTGTTACTGGAACATTGTCGGAAGGAGAGACAATGGGTGACTAATTCACCAGATCCTCTGGGACACGAAGAACTGCATTAATCTAGTCTTTCATCTTACATTTGTTGTCTGTATGTATTCATACAGAAAATAAAGAGTCCTTTCTTTCCATTTGAACATGATGATGATAACTAAAATACATTTCTGGTTTTAAAAGTGTTTATGTACGTGTCTATTCGAGTGGTTACCACAGAAATCAGGACCATAATGCACACCAATGGCAGGACCAAACCTTCAAGATCATGCAGTGCATGTGGAGTTGATGGTTTGTTTGCTTTATGTTCAGCTTGAAAAGTCAGAACTTTCCTTGCAGCATTTTATACATTGTTTGTTATCCTTCACTCCCTCATCTCCTTGTTCCCTGCCCTGTCCTACCTAGCCGGGCCTTTTCTCTCCCCTATTGCCCTTCACTTGAACATCCCTGTTCTATTGTTTTTGCTGCTTGCTTTCCTTCAAGTCCGCTCCCCATCCCCATGAGCTCCTCTTTGAGGTTTCTGGAAGAGTATGTGAATTTGATGTCATTCATATTGCAGCCTTGGCTCCTGAAGTCTGTTCACCTAATCCCAGAGAGAATTGGGGAAAATGGTCGCTATGTGGCTAAAAACAGAAGAAATAGTCTTTCTTGTCATAATCACCTACATTTTCTGAACTGATTTAACATACCATAGAGCAACCCTACAGACAAAGTAATAAATGGACTCACTCAGATCAAGCACACTTTCCTTGACCCTGTCTTCGGATAACATATTTTAATACATGGAAACCTGCTACTACCCATCATGTCTGACATTATTCCCTTATACGGTTCTTTTCATCTCTTGGTTAAGACTGCACAGTTTGAAATAAATACATATTGTCTTTCTTTAGACTTAGATTCTAATGGTAACTTATGAAATTAGGAAAATTTTAAGATGGAAAGTCAATGAAAAAGAAATTATTCCTCTAGTGATGGATAATAATGAGGCCTCACAGTGTATCTGTAGAGAGACTCTCTTGTGTACTGTGTGGAAGCATAATCTGCCCATAAAAAACTGATGTTTTATTAGCAAAAGATGGGAAATAGAAGGTAGGAATTCTGGCACAGAGAGAGGCACTCCGGGAAATAGGGAGAGGTAGGAAGATTTGCGACCCAGATTTCTGAGGAGACAGACATATAAAACTAAAGAGAGGTAACCAGCCATGTAGCACATATAGAATAAATAAACAGGTTATATAAGTTATGAGCTAGTTAGAGAGCAAGCCCAAGGTTATCGCCTAGGCATTATTCATAAATAACTAGTACACGGGTAGAAAGACCGAGGTTACAATACCTGCCCTGCATCCAGCACGCTTATATCACTCTCTTATGTCCTTGTAAGAACATTATCTTTACTTTCAAATTTATATCTCTGTTTTCTGGGAAACTAAGGCACAGAGAGTTGAGGGGAGGTTTCCAAGGTTGCATGTGCAATGGTAAGGCTGGGAATTAAACCCAAGTTGCTTTTTACCTGAGCTTCTGGTCTCAACCAATCTACATTTTTTTTCCTAGATGATCTGGGTGAGTTGTGTACCATTTCCTACTTGATGACGTTGCTGGAAATCCCTTCTTCAGCTTCTCTGTCTTCTCCTTTTTCTTTGCCTTTTCTTCTTCTTCTTCCTACAACATTTAATGTTTTTCTAATTTTATACAATACCCTATCCTATTTACCGATATGTCTGTCTGTCTATCTATCTATCTATCTATCTATCTATCTACCTACCTTTCTACACTATAGGAATATATGAGAATATACCATATTGTATGAGTGAATAAAGTTAATAGAAAAATAATAATGGATCTACATTTTTAAAACCTTGTCCCAGTTAATAACAAACATCTCTTACCCAGTATAGGGCAATTCTCTTGGATATTATTTCTATATTTAATACTCAGTTGAAATGAGAGAATGTGTGATCTCAGCCGAGATGAATTCAGGCAGTTCCCTTGACCCTGGCTTTTCTGTTTCTGAATCTTAATTGGCTATACCCTTCCTTCATCACCTGCCTATGGATTATTAAATGCTGACATAAATTGGTTGATGCAGTTCTTTTTTGAATATCATAGCGTCGGTATGTTTCGTAGTTTAGAAGGTGTCATAACATTACAGGAACTGCTTAATTTGAAGTAATGACATCAAGAGGAAATTAGAGGAGGCCACTGTTACTGATGTTTCTCTGAGCACTTAACACTACAACCTTGTTTTAATTATTTTCCATGTCCCAAAGCGCTCAATGTTTTCTCAGTTATTCTTCCGGGTATTCAGATTGAACCAATCAATTACTAAAATGGAAACAAGCTCCTTTTGTGAATCATCCATAAGTCTTAATAGTCTGCTTGTTTGATAAATGACTTGTAGAAATATTTTACTCATCCTATTTGACAGATGTCTTATGCTCAGTAAGAATGATGAATGTACTCTTGGTCTCTAGCAGGTTGTGTCTATAGTGCAATCTCTTTGGGTTCAACATTGCAGGGATCAGGGGTTTCTTAATCTTAATAATAAACAAATTTGGCTAAAAAGTGTTTTTGTTAGGCCTTGGTTGACAAGTCTATAGAAACTGTTAACATTCACATATCCTGCATGTGCACATAGTATATGCACACCTTTATACACATATATACATGTGTGTGTGTGTATATATATTTGTAATTGGTAACTTGTTAATAATTCATAACCTTCCATCCAAATGAATCCTTTGGTGGAAGAGAAACAGTGGTACTGTATCCAGCTATCTACAGAATGTGAGTTTGTAACTGGGGACCTAATTTGAAGATGATATTAATAATAACTAAACAGAATAGCTGCCTTTTAGATGTTCAGATCACATAGGGCAATTAAGGAATTAATCCTATCTGTGGGATTCTTTTATGGTCAGGAGAAGGCACTTCATCCTGGACTTTGTGGCCAGAAGACTTGCATTTGAATTCTTATTTTCAAACTCTGTGTGACCTGAATTTCCAAGAGCCTGAAATGTGAGCCTCTATTATAGGCAACTCATACCATGAGGTGGGGGATACATTCATTACCCCATGCAAACTCTGCCTCCTTGTGATGACCTGATTCTTATGCATAGACCTCGCTGGCAGATCTTTTAGGTCAGAGATTATCTCTTGCTAATGTGTATTTCTTGTACTTAACACAGGGCCTGGCTAGGATAGCTACTAGGGGAAAATTACTACATTACTTTGTTAGTCATGATCATAATGAAAACAGATCAGGCTGTGTTGACTTCTTCTTTTCTATAGAACACAAGAATCTTTTCAAATCTAGGCTTATTTTTTCCAATATTCCCCGAGAGTCTGTAGAACTATCACATTTTAAGCATCCATTCATCTTATTTTTTTTCTTCTCCGCTGGACCCCAAGTGATTCATCTGATTTCCCACATCAAGGTCATGACCTTCAGTTCCCTTGAAATCGCAACTTTTCCAAGAGCTTTTCTAGGGCAATGATTCCGAGGACAACCATGGTACAGTACACGGGACTGTCTCCTGTAGAACTGGACAGAGCATCTGATTTCTCTACTTTATCATCCTGGCATTAAAGATAAACCAACATGCCGCATGTCTTCTCACATTGCATAAAATTCTCTGAACAAATAACTTGTTATCTTACAGCTCTACCTTAACATTTTGTAGCTTCACTTACATTCAATGGTTAATGAATGATGCATATTATGTAGTTTGAAGATTTATAAACACATGAAAAAGAGACAAAGAAATTATTTTGCCATTTAAATGTGGTCCATAGGAGGACTTTCCTGAATAAAGGGAGTGTGGCGGAGATTAGGATGCTGTTGATTTTGTGATTAATATATCATCTCCTGAAAATTTTTAAGGAATATGTGAAAAATCAAGAAATGCTCAGTCAAGAATCCAGGAACAATAAAGGAGTAGCATTTGGGAAAGAGAATGAGAGAAGTATCTTGTCACAGGGCAACACCAAAGTAAATGTAGTCACTTCATGGAAGGCTTGATTAAACCTGTCTGAGGTCCTAAGGTGTCACTAATAGATGAGCTGTCAGAGAGAGGATACTCATAATAGAATGGATTTTAATTTTCTGCAAGCAAAGCCTAATTCCCTAAAACATCTTGTTTAAACAGAGAAGTACTTGAAAGCAAGGTGACCTAGTTTCCACCACTCCAATCAGTCACAGAGAACTGCCATTTTTGAAGAGTGACTCATTGAGGGAAAGTGGCTACATAGATGCTGTATCCTAAAGAGAAAAGAACTGACAGGGTTCTACTGTTGGTAGGCTGCCTAAAAGGAGCTGCAAGCATCCTGGGGAGCTGCTGACATTGTTCTTTTTCAAATGCTCTTGCTTAAATGGGAAATTGGGGTGGGAGATCAGTCACCTAAACTACAGCAGACAAGCCTGAGTCACATCAAGGAGTGAATTATTTCTACATCTGACTCATGGAAGTCACTCAGCTCACCAAGAAGTAGGCCATAGCCTAAGGCCATGAACTATCATCTGTCAAACTTCCTGTTCTTTCTGTGGTACTAAAGGGAAGGACAACATGGAAGGAAGTGGCAAGAGTGTTCTTTATGCAAAGAAGATATGCAGTCAAAGAGAGAAAAACTTTCAGAAGAATTTCTGCTCCACAAAGAATTACACTGGGGCTCTGTTTTACTTTTGTAAAAATGTAACTAAATTTCATTGATTTATTTTTATTCTAGTAAATAATATATTTAACCTAGTACAATGTTATTATTAATAAATCACAATGCATATTAAAAAGTTATCAGAAGTATTTGTCAGTATAACTGAGATCTCAGTATAACTGAGAAGAGGAACAATTGAAAGCTTTCATTTTTTAATCTATATGTAATGACACAGAACATTCCAATAACTCTATAAATAAATATATGTGAGAAATCAAGAATGCCAGTTACAAGATTTTTGTATAGAAGATGCTATACAGTTCTAATGTAATATTAGAATAAGACAGAATTGCAAAACCCACAGTATACATAGTTACATTCATATTATTAGACACTGATTATATATATATATATATATATATATATATATATATATATATATGTGTGTGTGTGTGTGTGTGTGTGTGTATGAATACATATTGTTTAGGGGCAATGTTAATTGTTTTAATATTGAATATTGAATATTTTCTGAGTAAATGATATCTTATAAAATAGAAACTTGCTTTATATTGTATTAGTCTATTTAAATTTTACACATTAAAAAGTCCATATAAATTCTATATTGCATTTTGTAGAAATTACATGTAATATTTCTAGTATATTATCTTTTCCCCTAAAGTATTTTTTATTTTGGCACTAATTTTTGGGGGAGAATTACATACATGAATATGCATTTATAACTTTTTACCTCCACACTTCCCACTCGAACTCTTCCTGTCTCACTATTCCCTCTCAACTTCCTAGCCTCTTCTTTAATTATTATATTCTTTGGATCTTATGAGTAGGGTTATATTGTAGATGGGGCTAGGTGCCCCAGGATCTGTTTTCTGCATGTTGAACAGTTGTCAATTTCTATGATAATTCTATCTGCTCCAAAAAGAAGCTTCTTTAATAAAAGATAAGGATATATATATATATATATGTTTAGGAATGTGGCAGGAATATGTTCTCATCTATAGCCTCACCAGCCACAGGTATCACTAAATTCACAGTATCAGTCAGTCATGAATTCTTTCCTATTGAACAGAAATTTAATCCAGTTAAACAACTGTTGGTTGCTTCTAAGATATAAGTGCCACTATAGCACCCTTAGGTCTGTTTTGCCTTGATAGTCATTGTGACTCATAGGCTCTGTATCTAGGTAAGACTGTTTATTATTTTCTGTCTTGCTAGTTTGCATCCTGGGTCAATTTGAGGTCAATACCTTCAAGTTCTGTGTTCAAAGTATATATAGTCTTCTGCAATAGATCTTACCTTCATGTTATTTTTTTGTTGTTATTGTGATAACAAAAAAAAAAAAAAGCCAAAGGGGAAAAAATCCCCAAAACAACACAAAACAAACAAACAAAAACCACTAGCCTATATTGTTTTGAGAGTTTATTGGACTCCCTTGAACAACAATGAGTAGGGACATTTCCCATGCCAGACACTAGGGTTTTGTTAAGAGTAGGAGAGTCTTGCTCTTAAGGAAAACTTTATGACAATGCATGATTCTTAAAATAGTCCTCATATTTTCCTTTTGTTAAAGAAGACAAACTGTATAATAGATCAATCCTTAGAAGTGAGGACTCTAATGTAATCTTGCTCCCTTCATATTGCAGTGAGTTCAGGTACTGCAAAGAAACACAGGGCAATGTAAACTTCTTGTTGACTTAGGTGAACATAAATAAAATGTCAAAAAGAAATGTTATTACCTTTTGCATTTTTTTCTTTATGTGTACTTGATACTGAGATTTTTCTAAATTTTAGTAACATCATTTGAGTAATGAAGATTTCCAATCATCATTGAAAAGATCAGAACACTAATTATTACATACTTCCTACATCTTGGCTCTGGTTCTAACCTAGAAGCCTCATTGAGGTAAGATACATTGGTATTATCCCCTATTTGAGTAGAATTTTGGCTTCCCATCAACTGGATTACTAAACCTTCAAGGTGTAACCATGGGGAAATAAATGAATAGAAGAAAGATATAGCCATATATGACTCAGTAATCCCTACCTGTAAGTTGGAGGAGATCAGAATTACTGGTTTCTTTCATAGGACCTGCATTATTCTTAGAGAATGCCTCTGTAATAAAAATCAAATACAGATTTAAGTTTATTTCCTAGTTTCTGACACATAACTAGTAAAACTCTTGTGATCTCTAAGTTATTAGTATCATTAGTGTGATAATAAAATAATTTGTCTGGGAACCTCTTGGCAGTCTACTCCTGATAAATCAAGTCATATTAGAGAGTGCTGAAATTTTCATGCCATCCCCGACCTAGGGAGTTGAAACCAGCAGCCAGTATCCAATCATTTAATCAAACATAACTACTAAGGAAACCTCCATAAAACTCCCTAACTAATAGTAATTGAAGAGCTTCAAGGTTAAACTTCTTGAGTATTGAATGGGCCTGAAGCTATCTACACACTAACATGCTCTAGTCAGCTCTTAATTTGGTTGTTTGAGTTGTATTCCTCATAATGAACATAGAACAATAAGTGTTTTACAACATTTTACACGTAATCCCAGTGATTTAATGCATAATTGTTGGAATTTTTGTGTGTTTGAGCAGAAATGTTGATAGCCTGGCCACCCCATTTGTTGCTGGCATCTGAAGTCTAGATACTCTCATGGGCTCTGACTTGAAACAATAGTCTGGTAGTATTGGTTTTATTTGCTCCATGAGTCCATACAGGAAGGCTATGGTTGATTTAACTTTGGAACTTTATTTCCTATAGCGCTTCACCATACTCTATGATACGGTGTTTGATATTTGTCATTGGTCTTCCCATATACTAATCACCATGTTGCATCATCCTAACTCTATTAGAATGATATGTCTAGTCCATGAGGTACAGCTTTGATGACCATTGAGATGTTACATGTGTTATAATGGTATGGGAAACAAAATAGCCTCACAAGTACTTGTGGAATATATGTGTACATTAATTGATATTTGATGATGATAATTGAAACTCATTGTTTTATACAGCTTTTATATAATATAGATGTTGTAGAAATTATTTAATCCAAAACTGGGGCTTCTACACTGCCTTTAACCGTTTAGTTTCCAGATAAAACACACACACACATACACATACACACACACACACACACACACACATACACACTTACTTTATATTAACAATAGGCCTTAAACAGCACAAGAGCTGGGTAGATATTTACCTTATATTATATTAGAATCTACTTTCCTATCAAAAACCCTGAGTTATTACTTACTATGTTTTATCTGGGCTGCTCATAACTCCAATTGGTCAGCCCTCACAGCCACGTTTATTATGGCTCACCTAACCCATGGTAGCTTCTCTCTCCTCCACCTTCTTCTTCTTCCTTGTGGTTCCTTTCCACGTCCAAGACCAAGAAATCTAAACCCTACCTATGGCTATCCAGCCCAGCTATTGCTGTTAGCATCTTTATTTATCAATCAAAAATAACATTGAGAAAGGGTATCTTATGTTTATGTGCAGCCTCCAGGTCTTGGGGACTCATACTTAGCATTACAACTAACAGTAAGACAACCCTCAACATATAGAGACTATTATAATAAAATAAAATAAATTAAATGTTGTGATGTTTTGAATAAAAGTAGCCCCTATAGACTCATAGAGAGTAGCACTATGAAGAGGTGTGGCCTTGTAGAAGGAAATGGCCACAGATGGTAGGCTTTGAGGTTTTAGAAGCTCAAGCCAGACCTGGTGTCACTTTCTTTCAACTGCTTGCTAATCTAGATGCAGTACTCTCAGATACTTCTCCAGCACCATGTCTGTCTGAATTCGGTCATTCCTCTTGCCATGACAATAATGGAC
The DNA here is from genome assembly GCA_019843965.1 of Rhynchomys soricoides. Classification (NCBI taxonomy): domain Eukaryota; kingdom Metazoa; phylum Chordata; class Mammalia; order Rodentia; family Muridae; genus Rhynchomys; species Rhynchomys soricoides. Next base: position 8,393,329 of record JADRCH010000175.1, read on the forward strand.
TAAACCTCTGAACCTGTAAGACAGCCCCAACAAAATGTTTTCCTTTATAAGAGTTGAAATAGTCATAGAATCTATTCACAGTAAAACAAAACAAACAAATAAAACAAAACAAAACAAAAAAATATCTAAGACTGACATATTATGTAACAATAGATTCTTTTATCCTCTGCTGCTTTTATGTGTCCTGTGTAATGACTGTTGCCATGTACAGTTATTAGATCATGAGGTGAAACTCTGACTTTACAAATGAGGCATGAGAATGAGGGGTTGGCCGCTTTCTAAGATTTTGTACCTGATATATAGATGTGAACATCTCTCATAGCAGAAAGTTTTCTATCTATGTTGTGGATTTCATCTATTGCTATAATATGTTAATTGGGTTTCCAAATTACTTGAAATTCACACATCTGCATGTAAGACACGGCAGGTCCTGGCTCCTAGCTGGCTCTAAATAGTAAATAAAGTTGCTGGCTCTAATGGCTTGGCAGACAGACAGAGGCAGGATTTTACATTTTCTGGGCAAGGGAACCCAGTAAAAAAGAAAGATTTAGAATAGTCACACCGGGGAAGCAGGAGGATAAGGTTTGAGAGCTACAGGAAAGAAGGGATGCAACCCTGTAAGATCTGAGGGAAGAACAGCCCCAGGGGCCACTCCCCTGCTTCGGTCTGGGATAAGAAAGATGGAATAGAGATTTTAGTAAGTAATAATTCAGGAGTATCAGAGGGGAGGCTTTAGCAACGTGGAAGTTTGGGAGTGGCCCAATCATTGAGCTAATTTAGACATATTAAATATAAGTCTCTCTCTCTCTCTTCTCTCTCTTTCTCTCTCTCTCTCTCTCTTTCTCTCTCTCTCTCTCTCTCTCTCTCTCTCTCTCTCTCTATGTGTGTGTGTGTTTCAGGAACACAACATTGGGAGGGTGTTGCACCGCCACTAGCAGAGTGGTTTGACTATCATTAATAATTAAGACAACATCTATATATGTGTCTATCATTTATCTGTTTCTATTTGTTTTAAAGACAGGGTGTCTCTTCATAGTCCTGGCTGTCTCAGAACTCACTATATAGACCAGACTGGCCTTAAACTTACAGAGATCCTCCTGCCTCTGCCTCCCAAGTGTTGGGATTAAAGGTGTGCTTCAGTATACCTGGCTCGAAGAGAGGTTTCTACATCTACTTCCTTTCTTTAAGTTTTGTGTGGACCTCAGAGTTGGAGCTAGTCTGGTTTTCTCTTAAACAAGGGTAAGGCACATTAGATCTACCTTGTGCCGAGATCTGGGAAACATAAGTAAACACAATTTCATGTCATCATTTTACTCAATGTAAATCAATGAACAAAGCACAGAAATCAGTGACTGTGTCACATTCTCTTGCACATATAGCTTCTAGAGTAGACAGCCATAGAGATGTACTTGTTAAAAGAAAAAAGAAAAACTCTGTATCTTGGGTGACATTGAGCCTCCACTGAATGTTATCCAGTTAAAAAGTGATACTCCATAAAGACTGGGGGTAAGCAAAATCATGGCTGTGATATTTTACTACAATCATGTCTTAAAATACTCCAAGTTTTGAAACTATAAGAAGGAAATATTTAAGCAATGGTGAGCCAAACTTCTTGTCACCAAGTTGTATGATCATCATAAACTATCAAAGACTAAATTAATGGTGATTCACACAAAAGCTATTTCACTTTAAAAGTGATGTTATATAGACATGACTGGAATCCAGTCATCTAAAGTTGTAAGCAAAAACAGAAATAACACTGTTCTTTTAGTTCATCTATATTATGAATTTAGATATTTAGAATACATGGTTTGCTAAACATACACTATGAAATTATCACAATATCAAGCTTATTAAAATCTACATCTCATGTAGTTAATGTCTGTGTGGAACATGCTTCAGACAGCTTCCTTAGTAAGTTTCATGTATGCAATATGGTATTATGAATGGTTCTTGTCATGCTGGAAATTAGATCACAAAAGCCACTTATCCCATGAGAAAAGAGTTTGTATCCTATTACTTTAAAAAAAAACAAACAAAACTCCACCATTCCCCATTCCATTATCCCCTGGCAATTTTACTCTCTGTTTCATTAAACCCAGGGGACATTATGTTAACTGAAACAAGCCAGGCACCAAAGGCAAACAGTGGATGATCCCATTTACATATAGAAATTAGAGAACTTGACCCCTTTTCCAATTTTTAAAATCCATTGGTTATCAGGAGATAAGAGAAATATTTGTCAATGTGCTTTCCAGGTTAGGTCAAAATGTGTTGGCAAGGATTCAGTAATCTCCATCTGTTGCTAATGAATCCATATAACTCAATGATTTGAAAGTACAGCTCTTGCACATTTAATAATGTGCGAAGAAAATATTCTTCTGTCATATTATCCTTGGAAAATTATGAAACCAGCAATTTTATGAGCCTGGCCCACAAATTGCCTCTTTAATGAAACTGGCTCTCAGGTCTTTACTTGAGCAGAGTGTTTCTTTTTGTAAACTCTGACATAAAGTACCCAGAACTGAATTAGATACTTGAAGGAGAGTGGGAAGAAAGGAGACACTTCTCATCCTTTGAGACTTGAGGTGAAGCAGACAGCCATCAAACACACACAGGTTTATCTTTAATTTCAGAAGTGAATGAGTGTTGGAGAAATAAAGAAATTAGGTGTCATAAGAAAGACTGCATAATTAGAAAGCTAAGACATCTACAGAAGAGACAGTTAAGATTTTAAGTTGCCAAGAGTTAGTTAGGGTAAGTGTGGGGGTGAGTAAAGCCAAAGGACTTGGTGGGCACTATTCTAAGGCTGGAGGACCTGAGTCTATTCAGCATGGTTTCTTCAGCATTTTGAGAGATCAGGTTGATGTGGCTGCTCACACAGGGTGTGGAATAATCTTTGGAGTATGTCTCTTTAGAAAATTTCAGAGATAAATTTGCTAAGTGATATGTTGAGAAACAATGGGGCAGAGAATGGAGGGGTCTTTTTAGGGGAGAGTTTTCCAATGGCATTCTTTCCACTGCACTTTCATATAATTTATAGAGCAGGACATCGGGGGAGGGGCCTTTAATTAAGCTCACTGTGTGTGTGTGTTTGTGCGTACATGCACACACGTTTATGCACATATATTGTGATTCAGTCACACAGACTACTTCCTTGAGTCCTTTGTAATCCTAATAGCAGAACCAACAAAAGCTAAGAATTAGATAGTTCTGCCCAGAGCCACAATGATGTTCTTTTATAAACTGTGTAACTTTATATTTTGCCAAAAGTCACTTTCTAGTACTACATGTGTTAGCTCCTTTTTATTAGCTTGTAAGGTTAAGAACTTTTTGCTTTACTGACAAAAACCATGAATTAGAGGGAAATTATTGTCTGCAGGTTCTCAGGATCCCGGAACATAACAGAGATGGGATTCAAACCTCCTCTCATTCCAATACCCACACTCCTAACCACGACCTTGTGTTCAGTACAAACTAAACCCATTTGCAAACATAAAATTGGGACTACAATAAAAATAAAAATAAATACAAAATAGAATTAGAAACAAAAGTAACTAATTTAGATTTTGGAAGAGAGGAGCTGGAAGGAGGCCTGGGACGGTAAGAGAGAAACTTGACTATATTTTGTTTATTAAATAGCATCAGGTAACAGGAACAGCAGCAGCAGCGGCAACAACAACAACAACAACAACAACAACAACAACAACAACAACAACAAAGAATTGAAGAAATGAGCCAAATTCAGAAGTCCAATTTTCAGAAAGTGTTTTAAATCTTAGCTAGCTCTTACTGTCCAAGACATTCAGCCCTACTGCATGCTGTACATACTCAGGGTAGGGTGCCTGTCCCAACATGATTTATACTGTGTGAAGGCTTGATGAATGATCAGCTGGAGCTACATCTCATTTCTTGATAAGCCACTGGGTAGCAAAGGTGACACTTGGGTCTCTGTGATGATGGTCACAAGTGGCCATGAGCAAATTCAAGTCCATGCATATGCCTCAGCATCAATTATTAATGCCTTTAGCATCTGCTGTAATGGTTTTCTCAACTGTAATTGATATATAACAAAAGGCTTCCCTGAAGATTAAATCATTGCAGTGCCTGAAAATTGATTTATTGTGCCATAACTTTTATTAAGCCTGGTTTGTCTTTGCCAAAAGTAATGCATGTCCATGATTTGGGAAGTTAAGTGGTACTGTTAAGGTTATAATGAAAACCAAGTATCTTTACCCAATTACCCCCCCTTTCCAAGTTCTACCTCTACAGAAGCAATCAACATTTACTTTACTTTCCATTGGCATATGCCCTATATACCTAAGCAATATGCTTATATTGTTATTTATTTTCTCTCCTTAAAATGTTTTCCATTAATTTCTTAAGAGAAATGATGTCAATGGAACACCCTGCCATCTTGCTGCCTCCATACACATGTGCACTTATGTGTGTAAGTCTCCATAACCTCACAGAACAGTTCATTGTGCCTTCTGAATGTATCAGTGTCTTTATCTTAAGGCTATGAAATCTGAGGGTAATTTATACTTCTGCCACCATGTGTTTTACTATGTCCTGTCCTCATTCTCATCCAGCACAGCTTGGAGAAGACAATTGCCTACGATTTTAACTACTTAGCCTTTCTTTTCCCTGTTCCTATTACTAAGGAATTCATAGAACTTTGAAGTCACTGTTAATAGGTTCATAGTCACCTTGCCATTTATTTTTTAACTGAGAGACTCATCCTTGAAGTCTCTGTCTTCTTCTCTGCCTCCAGAGATCGGGACCTGCTAGATTTTGGAAAATGCTATCACGATCACCTGAGAACTCCTTATTCCATCCAGCTCTCAACCTGTGGTCTTTAACCCACTCAGGGTTGTATATGAGATATTCTGCATACCGGATATTTACATCATGATTCATAACAGTAGCAAAATTACAGTTAAAAAGTAGCAACAAATATGTTTATGGTTGGGGCTCACCACAACATGAGAAACTGCTTAAGGTTGCAGTGTTAGGAAGAGTGAGAGAACCTCGGTTCTAGTAGGCCCTACTTCCTTTTTAATACCTCAGTTTTGTGAAAGAATAATCTTCAATATTTTTCTTTTCTTTTTTCTTTTCTTTAGTCTTCTCTCATATAATACAACCCTCAGCCACAGCTCCCCACCCCTCATTTCTGTCAGCCTTTCTACCCTGCTCTCTCCTGCAGATCACAGCTCCTTCATTTCCCTTCAGAAAAGAGCAGGCCTCCCAGAGATAGCAACCAAACACTGCATAACATGATGAAATAAGACAAGGCACAAACCCTCATATCAAGGCTGGACTAGCCAACCCAGTAGGAGGACAAGGGTCCTAAGAACAGGCAAATGAGTCGGAGGCACCCTACTCCCACTGTTAGGAGTCCCACAAAGTCCAGATGCTAAATAACCACAGTATGTATGCAGAGGACTCAGCACAGACCCATGCAGACTCCATGATTGCTGCCCCACGAACCCTGCTTAGTTGATTCTCTTCAGTAGTTTTTCGAACAGAAGAGGAAACAGAATCTTGTTTGCTAGTTAATGTGGGTCATTGTTTTCTCAAGCTCACCACTAATGTCAGTGGGGACACAGTCTGCTGTATGTTCTCTCCTGTGTACTGTGATATTTACTGTGGCTTTGGCATATATCCATTAGCTGCTTGTAGCACTCCCTTGGGGTAATCAAAACTGTCTCCTAGGAGTTATGTAAAACCTCAGTGGGAACTACCAGGCTGTATAAATAAAATAACAGGTGGATATCAGTCACTCAATCAGATCGTGTTTATTGTTCGTGGTGCATATCCAGTAGAAGTTGGCACAATGTCTTGTTCTTTGTATTATTTTATACAATTATTTAGAAATCAAATGAAAGATTTAGTATCATCTTGTACTAGCACAATACTTAAAACTTAAGTTTAAGGAGTAAAGAATTTTCAGTGTCTTTGTTACTGATACACACCAGACATTCTATTGTAAGAATCAGTAAATAGGACTCTTTATTTACAAGAAAGAGAAGGAAACAGTAGTTCCCACGGCCCCCTCTTATAGAAATATTTTCATTCTGTCCCTGCTAATTGTCTGGTTAATAATTCTCTGCAAGAAAGCAATTTGTGATAGAATTTCCCGTATCTCCATTTAACAGATGATGCACTCTAAGAGATGCATGGCCCACAAGTACTAAAAATGAGACTGAGCCAATTGTCAGGTTTTAAACCTGAGTCTTGCTGTGTGCTCATTACACCTGTTTCATTTTCCTCTTGGGTACACAGATAAAGCACATTTGCCAGCTTCCTTCAGGAAGTCAGGGCTCTGGGGCTGAATTTGGAACAAGAGAATCAAGCACTGATCTATTCTATTTATAGACCTGGTCCATAAAACTTCTAAGTGTAATTATAATGCCTATCCCCTCTTAGTTAATCTTGTTATTTATAAGTTGAATGATGACATCATAAAGATGAGAAAAAAAAAAACCCTCAAATTTCAAGATGATGTTTGTGAAGCAGAATTTTCCTCCAATCATGTTGGTCAATGAATGATTAATAAATATTGGTTATGTTAAACTAATGAAGTTTGAAAACCCACTATTATGGCAGCCAAGGATACTTACCCTGTTTAGTAGAGAAATGAGCTTAGAAACAGATCATTTCAGTGACACTTAAAAAAAAAAGACCACCAATACTGTTTGTTGTGGTGATCAGGCAGTGAGAGACACAAAGAAACTAACAATGAAAACAAATTCATGGTACATGCTATAAAGATGAGAGAGACCATATTAGGTAGCTGCTAACCATTTGGTAAAGCTATTTTGTATAACAGAGATAACCAATGTGTTTCCATTCTAGTAGTATTAGGAAAAGTATGAAACAAAGTGATTGTTAGAATATAAAATTACGAGAAATGAAAACTGGTTAATTTGCCAGCCAAAGTAAAAGCTCCTCCACCTCCCCAAATCCAAAATATAAAGTATTGAAGGATTTAAAAACACAATTGCTTCTATATCACCCAGAACAGAAAACACAGAGAGGAATGTCAGCCTTGGGCAAAAAAACAGGTTGAGTGCATTGCTTTTAGCCTGGAGCCTCAAGGTGCAGACCATTTTATTAAGCGGGAAGCAGAGAGTGTGAAGACAAATAGATAGAGGGAGCTGAGTTTACAAAAGAGCTTTCAGTTGTCTTAACAAATGGAACTGGTAAGAAGTAAAGAGACTGGAATTCTACTGAGGTTGTAAAGGAATTATATTTGCCCCAATATGCATTAAATTTGCTCCAGTTTTTCCTTGCTTGAGTTATCTAACAGCTATCAAATGGAACATCTCACTTTGTTCTGAATACAATAAATCTTGATGGGGTTATAAAGCTGCAACCATCACTATATTAGGTTTTTCCTTCCCTTTCCTTTTCTTTCTTTCTCTTTTCTTTTCTTTTCTTTTCTTTCCTTTCTTTTTATTTTCTTTTCATTTTTTTTCTGTTTTTCCTGCAATAACAAACTATAACAGGTAATTTACAAGGACCAGAGGTTTTCTGACTCACAACTCTGAAGGCCAGGGAGTCTAAAACCAGCCAAGGTGCTGGCAGGTGCTCTTCTTTTGCATCATCCCCAAAAGAAGGCATAAGAGAGGGCATGAGGGAGAGGAACTGCTTTGCTTACTAGTATCAGTTTTAACCTGAGAAGGTAATGCTCTCACTTCCCCATTGCCTAGGAAAGAGGCCACATCTTATTGCTGTTAACAATGGAAAATTCCAGCATGAATTTTGGAGAGGACAAATATTCATTTGATAGTATTCATTTAAAATCTAGACAAGGAAGGTAAAATAAAAGGAGGGATGTCAAAGAAAGTAGGAATACTGAGAAAAGTAGAATAACTTAGTCATTCCCCATTGAAAGGATAGAAATGGCACAGGACATACCAAGACCAAATTGTCAGCATGAAAATTTATTTGCTCCAGAGGAACAAAGGGCAGAAATAGGAGACAGAGAGAGGAGATGAAGGGGAAAGGAACAAGAGAGAAAGAGTGTCTTAGGGATTTACTGCTGTGAACAGACACCATGATCAAGGCAACTTTTATAAGGACAGCATTTAATTGGGGCTGGCTTACAGGTTCAGAGGTTCAGAGGCATTATCATCAAAGAGGGAGCATGTCCAGGCAGGCATGGTGAAGGAGGAGCTGAAAGTTCTTCATCTTCTTCTGAAGGCCACTAGGAGAAGACTGGCTCCCACATGGTTAGGATGAGTGACTCAAAGCCCACCCCAATATTGACACACTTCTTCCTAAAAGGCCACACTTATTCTAATGAGGCCACACCTTCCAATAGTGCCACTCCCTGAGTTAAGCATATCCAAATGACCACAGAGGGGAAAAGGGATATTTGCCCCAGAGGGACAAAAGACTGCCTCTGGATAGAGAAGAGACAGGCATAGCCCATAGGCCAATGGAAGCTCATAAAGGGAAAGGGGGAAACTCTGTGTGAGGACGACATACTTAATTTTAATTGGCCATGTTAATTAGGTAAGCCAAAAGGGGGTTTTTGATTGCCGGATTTCAAAGTTTGATAGCTGGACCTTGGTGGACAGCCTCAGAAGGAGGAAGTGGCCAAACATGAGAATAAGCTTTGGTGGCTAGGTTTAAGAATGTGTGAATGGGGAAGTTTACAAAATAGAGACCACGGTAATACTTATGCAAAAGTATGTAGTCATTGCTATGGATCAAGGGTTGCCTAGCTACTAGTAGAATGACTGGATCCCAGATGGTCTGTTCAGTAGGCTAACTGTTCATAGGTTTCTTGTCATGGTGGCTTCAGGGTTCTCATGAAAAAACCGGAATTTGCTTCAGTGCACAAGCACTTTCCAAGCTTCTGCTAATATCTTGGTAGTAAATATCTTAACAACAAAATATATCATACGGTTAAATTAAGATTTAATGCATAAGACAAATAGACTTACTGTTTTGAAAGGAAATTTTATGTATCGCCTGGGAACTGGGAGCACATGGGGTTGTGAGAAATCAGTGCACCTGTTGTTTTGTGAAAAACTCAGCATCTTCTCCTAAGACTCTCCCAAATGGGATACCCTAAAAGAGATGCTAGAGTCTTGATAGAAACCACTCAAGGGTCCTTTTGTTATGGAGGCTTCAGAGATCACGTGTTAAACCATAGCAATTAGACAATATGGAAGACTTGTGTTTCTGTTCTATAACTCTGAGCCCAACCCATCTTTGAATTTCTCAACACACACACATCTGACAACTCACATCCATGTGTATACACACACAAACATACATATAATCACTAATATAATCTCATCCTGTTAAACTCCGGGATGGTAAATTTTTGGTATTAAAATTCTATGAGGGTTTGAAGTTGGTTGTTGCAGAAGCCAGCACAAACTTATTTTATCATTTGGTTTATTTCCCACAATTTATAAAGCATACTGATGAATTAAGAACTAAAGTTTTGTTTTACCTTAGATATTTGTCATAAAAATACAATATCCTGAAATCATAATAGCAGACTGGTGGGGTTTTAAAGAATTGTAACAACAGCTTTTGGCAGTGCCTATAGTTGTTCAACTTATCTGAAAGGAAAGACAATTAAAATAATAACCCAGAGATCATCAGATAGTAGCTGACTGGAATATCATCGATTTGGATAATCAGGCAGGAAGTAGTCATGGGACATTCTCGGGAAGACATGAGTGTGAGTCACTTGCACAGCAGAGTATTTAATAAGTTGTATGATAGTCAAGACAGAGGTTAGGTATAGCTTCAAGAATGTGGATATTTCCCTACCAAAACCAAATCATTCTGTTCTTGAGTCCCCTGCCTGCAAACAGTGGAAGACTTGCTTAGTATTCAATATACCATAATGACTTAAGTGAAAAGTCAGCCATCTGGATTTGCTGTCACTTGGATTACAGATTTGGCTTCCCTATGCAATAACCCTTTGATATTGGCCTCACCCAGGTATAGATTCAGTGATGGCCTTACTAGCCAGACATCTCTCAGAACATATTGTGTTACAGCTTTAAAGGTGAGGGGTTGCCTCCTACCAGTGGAATTCACCGGCTTAGCAGTATTTCTATTGTTATCTATAAGTAGGAAACAACTAAGCTGACTGACTTACGTAGTATATGTGTGCTGGATGGTTTTATGTCAACTTTACAAAAACTAAAGTATCTGAAAGAAAAGAACTTCAATTTTAAAAAGCCTTCATAAGATCAGGCTATACAGTAGGGCATTTCCTTAATTAGTGATTGTAGCATGGTCTTGATGCTATAAGAAAGCAGGCTGAGAAAGCCACGAAAAGCAAGCCAGTAAGTATCACCCCTCAACATCTGCATCAGCTCTTACCTCCAGATTCCTGCCATGTTTGAGTTTCAGCCCTAACTTCCCCCAGTGAAGGACTGTTACATGATAGAATAAGCTGAAATAAGCCATTTCCTCCTCAGGTTGCTTTGGTCATGGTGTTTCATTGTGGCATTAGAAGCCCTGACTGAGACAAGATGATTGGAATGGCAAGGAATACCATTAAAAGTTGGAATTACCTATTTGATTGGAAACATTCTTAGAACTTCCAACCAATTTATGATTCTTTCATGTATCAAATGTACAGATTCTAGAACTGAGTGAGAAGAAAAAAGGATAACTCATTATTCTTAATAAAATAAGTTTTAGATACTTTTCCATTGCTTAGGTAAGACTCTATCACCAAGGCAACACAGAAGAAAAAATTTATTTGAGGTTTACAGTTTTAGATATATAGAGTCCATGATGGTGGAGTAAAGGCATGGTGGCAGGAACAACTGAAAGCTTATGTTTTGATCAACAACTAGGACCAACTGTGGACTAAGGTGAGTGCCCATCAAGTTTATAGGTAGACTACGTTGACTAAAAGTTGTGTCAACTAGTCTAAGAAAGAGTGTTGTTTTATTGCCTGGGTATTAGATCCTGTTTATGAAGGTTAGGTAAAGCCAGTGCTCTATGGCAGAGTGAGGAGAAAGCAATTGAAATCAAAAGTTTTGTTGGCATATAATCTAGTACCTCCATGCCTAGAGGATAAACTGATGAAAAAATGACACAAGTCAATACAATCAAGCCTGCTTCTGTTTCAGACTTTCAGGGATGGAGATTTCAGCTCTTCTGTTGAGTTAATAGCCTGTATTAGCTGAAGTTTTGGCGTAGAGCCTAGGGAACATGAAACGACATGCTATAGAATGGAGGAAGTTGGTAGATGCACACATTTACTTCACTGCATAACAAACTGCTTTTTTATTTCTTGTTATATTAAAGGTAGTTGGTGTACATACTTCTGTTTATTCTTTAAATCACAGAAGGGGAACATAACTAGGCTACAGGAAGTATGAGTTTCAGCTAGAAATGGATATAAATTCTTGTAGGACTTTGGAGCCTGTATCAAGAATAAACATGGCATTGTTTGAGAAGTAGTTAATTACTATTCATAACAAGGAGGGTGTTGTGGTCATGTTTATCTAGAGTTTAAATATTTGTGCAAGCTATGGGTAGATGATCAGTATCCAAAGAAGCAAATAATGACAGATATCCTCAAATCACAGCATCACTCCTGACTATTTGGACCTTCCCTGCATACGTGACCTGATTTATAGAATAGATTTGGCCAAGAGTTATAATTCACTAAAAATTTGGAAGGTGGAAGAGAAAGATGTTCCATTATGTTTTGGCAGCAATTCTGTGTAGACCACAATGCACAAAATGCTCTCTAGAGTTTTGAGGAGCCTCAGAAACATTTGCTTCTGTACTATAGGTGTTAGAATCCATCCATGTCAGCTTCTTGCTTTTGTGCCTTTTCTGTGTCTAAAAATTTAGCATGTCTCTTGGTTTTTCTTCCTGGTCCTTCCAAAAGCTTATAAGCATTTAATTGACCCTTGCAATTACTTTCAAGCTCAAAATAGCTAGCATAATGTCTATTCTCCTGATCAAGTGATGATAAATATCCATTTCCCTTTAGTTGTTCTACCCATTTCAAATTCACATTTATTCCTGTGGAATGTGACTTTGGCATGGCTATGTCTGGTGATTAAATGCTATATATTAAGTCAATTCAAATTTAGTGTCATAAATCAGCCACTTTTTAAAATTATTATTGTGCTTAAAATTCCCTGGGCTAATATTTTTGGAACAATGGCTTATTTCTGTGGCCTGACATTTTGACTCTGGTATCCAGCAAGATACATAAGGTAGCGGCAACATTACAACTGGAGAATAAAATCACCTAGGATACACCCTTACCCTTGTGTTTGACACATCAACTGGGAAGACATTAAGACTACTATTGCTAGCTGCAATGTGCACATGATGGACTTTCATATGACTTTGCTTCCTCATAGTAGGACATTGCTTCTGTTCCTCTGAGTTAGTCAGTTGCTGTCACAAGCCCCCCAGACCCAAAAGAAGAACATAGAGCCAAAACTCTTAATAAGAATGTCTAAGAACTGTAGGTTACAAATGCAAAAACAATGGAGGATGCAAAAACAACACAACTCTCATCTCAAAGGGACTAAGAGCACATTTATTGTTGGAGCTAAATTTGAGTGACCATAGGCCAAAAGCTAAGTAGCTCCAAGTTCCATGTTGGCATAAGGAGGTAGTTCGTGGAGTGTTCTCCCAAAAGGCTCTTGCATGCTTGGGCCGCATCTGGTAGATCCAATAAGAAGTGGCTCTTGCCTGCTCAGTAGATCAGCGCACTCATGTAGTTATTGTATTGTTGACAGGTACTGCTGACAGGTGGATGGAGTTGGGTTAGAGGACTTATGCTACTGACAACATGCCTTTGAAAGCTATATCTTGTCTTCTACATGATCAAGTAAGACCGTCAACTACTTGATCAAGTAAGCTGAACTAACACAAAAGCAAGTAGGACTAAAAACCTTCCCACATACAATCCTCTTCTGCAACTGATTTATCTGATTCTATTTTATTATTCCATTATCTGATGCCATTATTAATAATGTCAAAATATCCTTGGAATATGCACAGTTGGAGGAAATACACCTCCAGACAGACACAACAAAACCAATTCTTGGTGCTTATTTCAGGTTTGCTGTAGTGACAGAGAACCCTGCTGGCATTTCTAGTTTCTGCTTTCAAAGCTAATGATTTTCCAGCTAAGATATATCATGCCCTCCCTCCTTCCATTGTGTCTGAATGAACTGTCTCCTTTAGTAAACTGGGCTTTGTTTTCTTCGTTCTTGAATAGTTCGTTCCATTGGCTATGTATGATCATTGCTTAATCAAGAAAATAAAGTCAAACACCAACTCATTCTATATCTTCTGATGCTCTAAGGTATTCGCTTTTTTGAAAGTGTGTTCTCATTAACAGAAAAGTAAATTGAACTGATTTTCTCACTCAGCTTCTAAGCATGTTGCCATACAGCTAATTTAAGTTTTCCTTTATTCTTATGACCGAATGGCAGGCGAGCCCTCTTTTCTCCTTTAGCTATGCAATGACCTACATGAAGAAAACTATCTTAATACAATGCCATAACAAGTAATCAGAATTTTAAACAACTTTAATCAACATGCCCTGAAACTACATCCCGAGAAAAGATCAGCATTTTCTAGAAACACTGTGGTAAAAATTAAACACAAAAGGAAGGCAGAATGTGTGGTGCAATAAGTAATGCTGCTTTCTGAGTAATTTTTATCTCAAATTATATATGAAGATATAATAGTAAATTTTAATGAGAAACATGCTTATCACTTATATATCAGCTTGTTAGTTTTCAGTACTTTCTTTTCTGCCAACTGTTACCACCTCCAAATGAAGGTAGTTATGATACCGTTAGAGGTAGTGACTTGGGTCCAGTAAGCACCAACATGGATTTACAAGATCTTAGGTCCCTGAACAAGAATTTTAATAGAGAGGTGTGAATAACAGCAAGGAAAAGAGTTCATTAAGGGAAATAAGTGCTTTTGAAAGTGGAAGTGAGTTGGAGACTCATGGCGGTGTCATAGTACAACAAAACACATTAAAAAAATTCTTTGTAGCCAGAGAATAGAATCTGTAGCCTAGGTGGAATTCTACCATTTGCAACTGGACTGAGTTAAATATCTGATCAGGAGCTTACCTCTAAAAAGGCAAGGTTGTGTTAAGCTATGCCAAAGTGATAGGCAGAAAAATTTGTCCTTCATTGAGATGCTATGTCTTTTCTTACCAAAAACCCACCCCTAGAGAAGTAGTTTCAGGGCTTCAGGCTGCTTTCTATGTCTGCACGCTTCACTAAATTATTCAGGAAAGTATAACTTCTCGTGCTTTCTGTATTATCCAGGATTCTCTAAAAATCAGAATTGAAGGAATAAATATATGTGTATGATATATATATGTGTTTGTGTGTGTATGTATATATGTATATATACATATATATGCGTATATATACATGTATATCATATATGCATATCAAACACACATAAATATGTAAAATGGTTTTTAATAAACTCTACTAATTATTAATATGACCCAGCAAGCCCCCAATAATTGAGTAAAAGTCCTACTATATACTTAGCTTTGAGCAATTACTGGGGGATGTCCCCTAATCTAATGTTTGAATGACTAGACTGGCTACTTCTCCATCTGTACCCCCCTCCCCAAATACTTGCTGTTTGAATCTTCCTGGGTTATTTCTATTGCTGTAGTCTGTCCTGGGGGCATTTCATTCAGGCAAGTGCTGCTGAACTATCTCATCTAATGGAGACCTCCTTTTTTCCCCTCTTCTTCCTCTTCCTCTATGTTCCTTCTCATTTTTATCCTTTCTCCTTCTCCTTTTTCCCTCATGGTCCCTACCTATGACACTCAGCCAGGTAATGGAAAACCCACCTACCTCTATTTCCTCCAGTAACTGGCTGCAACTACCTTTATTAAGCCAATAGTTTTAAGTTGGCAAGCAACAATAATTGCTGTATGTGAGAATTTGTCTCTTCTTGGAGCAACCAGATCTTAGGGCACAGAATTTATCATTTGAATACATAGCAGCACCAGACAAGATAATCTAATATCAATAATATATTAAACACACACATACACAAACACACACACAGACACAGACACACACACACACACACACACACACACATATTTGTGGTTGGGTTTTACTGCTGTGACAGACACCATGACCAAGGAAGCTCTTATAAGGGCAACATTTAATTGGGGCTGACTTGCAGGTTCCGAGGTTCAGTCCATTATCATCAAGAAAAGCATGGCAGCATCCAGGCAGGCATAGTGTAGGAAAAACTGAGAGTTCTACATCTTGTTCCAAAAGCAAACAGGAGAAGACTGCTTCCAGGGAGCTAGGATGAGGGTCTTAAAGTCTATGCACACAATGACATACTTCCTCCAGCCAGGCCATATCGCCTTATAGGGTCTCTCCTTTGGCCAAGCTTTCAAACTATCGTATATACATTTTGTGTGTGTGTGTGTGTGTGTGTGTGTGTGTGTGTGTCTTACAGGCTGTAATCTGGGTGGGCAATGCTATCTCCTGAAAGGTAAAACATACCCCGTAATTGCTCAAGTCATGACCCAGCTGTCACAATTTGGTGCTAGAGTTCCAGAAAATTCTTAGAGAGTTTCTGGCCTTCAATCTACTTGGAATCTGAAAGTAGGCTCTAATATTAGTTAAGGAGTATAACAGGCTCCCAGACCTTGGTACAACTGACTCAATGAAGAAGTACCATTCAGGATGTAAAGCTCAGCATATAGACAGCACCATCATCCAAACCAAAAATAAAGATCTAGTCCACCAAAATCTGTAGTTCTGGAAAAGTTTCTAAAATTTAGGATCTGTAGTTCCAAAATGCAACTTTTGGCTAACTGTTTTTGTTAACTGAAGTATATCAACCCAGAATATGATTTTTGTGCTTAGATGTTCATGTTGAGAAAGGCTCAGTGCTACACTGGGATCCCAAAAGGCTAGTGTAGCCATTGGCCATCTAATAAAAACTTTCTATCTGCTCAAACTCATGTCTGAGTAGTCTTCTCTGGTTTATATCCCACAACAGGAGAGATAAACCTGCTAATGATAGTAAGGTCAAGCAAGCAAAGAGCAAAAACATCCTTATTCATATCCTTCTATGAAGGGCTGCCTCCAGGTATGAGCCAGACACAGGGCAAGTCTTCCTAAGTGAAATGATCCAGTCAAAAAAAAAATAATTCATAGGCATGCCCCACTGCTTTGGCTTTACTTGATTCCTAATCAAGTTGACAATCAAAATCAGCTATCATACTTTCTGTAATAAAGTATTCCACAACATTTTTGGTTTCTGTACCCTTTCTCTAAAGCTACCCTCCCCACTATATGGCTGCTCACTTACCATGAGTGTGAACACCATGCAAGCCTAAAGCAATGGCATTTTTGCCCTCTCTCCTTCATTCTCCTCTTCCAGGTAGATATGGGATTTACAACTGGCCTGCCTTGGAGGGTTTGTTTTTGAATTAAGAAAATTGTCCTCAAGTTTAATATTCAGTCCATTCATTAGTACTTTTATTAATGAAACTAAAAACTCAAAGAAGGTGTTGGTTTTCCCTGTATGCTTATCCTGTTCTGGCATGTTGGGATATTTAATACTTCTACTTTTTCTGACCATGCCCAGTAACATATCAGCCAAGTGTAGAGGGGTTTCCAATCAAGTTACTTTAATACGCTAAGTTCAATCTCTCTTTCTTGCCATAGCACTGTCTTCAGTTATTAATTCTCTCTCTCTCTCTCTCTCTCTCTCTCTCTCTCTCTCTCTCTCT
>JADRCH010000175.1:8410115-8457153 GCA_019843965.1 Rhynchomys soricoides
ATCTGGATTACTTTTCTATCATTGGGGTATTGGACTTGTGTTGTGTATCTAAATGGAGACAATTGGGAATCAAAACTCAACATATCATTTTCTAGGCTCAATCTTGTTTTCGAGGAGCTGGTACTATTTACTGAAACTCTAAAGGGTCTCTTAGCTCTTGCAACTGACTCACTTCTTCACTGCATTTTTAGTCTCCTACAATATTGCAGTAAACAATTTAAGGGCAGGATGATTTGTTCTCTTCTATTTCCTTGGTACTTCACCTAGCATCCACCAGCACACACCTACAGTCCTATTTAAATAACAATTATCTCACAATGAGTCAGAGGGAATAATAAAGCTCACTCCAGTTTTATTTCAAGTGCAAAGAATTGTAGGGTCAAAACCTAGGGGGAAAACAACCCTAAAAAGCAAATAATTCATCTATTTCAAGCTCCAGTAAAAACTTGTACAGCCCAATGGCTTAAAGTTACCTACAATAATATTAACCATTTAAATCCTCAAATCATGCTTGTGTGTTTATTTGGAGGTGGATCTCTCATATAGTCATTGATGGTCATGTGGAGATAAAGGCATGTTTGCCCAGCATTAGACTCATTTCTTAACACTTTACCTAAACCAACTCATATTATTTTTACAACACTCCACAAGTTGATATAATTATCTCTGTTTTACCCAAAAAGAAACTGAAAAAAGATCAGGGATTCCACCCTGGGTGGTTTTATTTCCAGATTCTGAACATTTAGTATCCCACTTCTGTCAGCAGTTGAGCACATTTTAAAATTTTTATTTATTCAGTGTTTGAGGCAGGGTCTCATTCTGGAGACTATGTTCTCTTTGAACTTGTAGTAATTCTCCTGTCTTGTCTACTGAAGTATTGGTATTATAGCCCTGAGACACCATGCCAGGTTTTTACTTATCAGTACACAGAGATGCTAGGGGGAAAGGAGCAGTAGGACTAAACAGTTCTGGTGTAGGGAAATTTTATGGGAATACAGAAGGAGAAAGCAGTCTTTGTCAGCCTGGTTGATCATAGTGGATACAGGACATCATCACTGATGTGTTTATAAAAAGATAAAGATATATGTGTTGTATGGGTGTAGGGGTGGTAGTTGTGGGGGAGGGTATGCCTCAGCAGGCCCAAGCAGCCACACTCGAAGGCATAGAATAGAGTTTATTCAGGGCATGGGGAGTGGAGTTAAGAGGGTAGTAGAGGCAGAGAAAGGCAGAGAGAAGGAGAGAGTAGAGAAGTGGAGAGGTGGAGGCTGGCCATGACCACATGAAGAAAGGGGGAAAGGGAATGGGGAGAGGTAAGAGATAAGATATAAGAGAGAGAGAAGCAAGGGAGAGGAGGGGCAAGTAGACCCCTTTATAGTGGGCCAGGCCCACCTGGCTGTTGCCAGGCAACTGTGGGGAGGAGCATACCTGGCTATTGCCAGGTAACTGTGGGGTAGAGTTTAGACAGAATGCTAACAATCACAGTCATAAAAAGAAGATTTATTTTATTTATTTATTTATTTATTTATTTGTATTTTAATTTTCCCTGAAAGGGTCAGGATGGTGTTAGAAAATATATGGATAAAACTAGCTATTATGGGAATTTACCCTACTCAAGATAGGAACTTATGGATGAGAAGTCTTAAGGTACCCTGGCAGGTATCAGGGTAAAGCCTCCATGGTAGAAATGTGAGAGGACTGACTGACACATGCTAGCAAGTAGGTGGGAGCTTTGAGGTTCCCATGTGAACCCATGGGCTTCTCTGTCAAATCTTTTGAGATTTTGATTAGATTAGAATTAGCATTGTATGTAGAATTATAATCCAACAACATGGCTATTCTGGAAAGGGATCACATCCAAATACCTTTTAGATCTGTGTGATCTACAGGTGACACACCTTTAATCCCTCTTTCTGAAATCCAGACATGCCCTTAAGTACAAACCTTTAATCTCAAACAATGAAGGTAAGGATAGTTTGTAGAAGAAAGCAGCTGTTTCAAAATGAAATCTAATTGAGGGGAAGACAAAATGATGAATCGTAGAAAGATTTGACAGGATGAGTTAGAGATAAAATATGCCCAACTCTCAGGAGAACAGAGAAAAGAGGCCACTTAAAGAGCAGTGAGGGAGAGAGAGTCAATTGAGTTCAGTCAGTGGTGTTCAATTCAATTTAGCTCAGGTTGCAGTAAGTCAGTTCAGTGTAATTGAGTTCAGTTCAGAGCAGGGCAGTTGAGTTTGGAGCAGTTCAGTTCATGGAGTGCAGACATAGTCTTTCCAAGCAGAGCAATTCAGTCAGAAGCCTAGAGAAGCCAATTTGAATTAGTCAGTTTGGAGAGGAGTTTGACCCAGAAAAGCTGAGTTGAATCAGCCAGCCGGAGTTCAGCAAGACCTAGAAAGAGTGAGTTTATTTAGCAATAAGTCTTAGAGGCTGAAACATTCTAGGTCTGAAAGGATGAAGCTTTCAAGGCTTGGCCTTACAGAAGATTAGTTAGTTTGAGGCCAAGCAGATCCATTTAGTTAGAAGCCAATTTGAATCAGTCAGCTTGGAGAGTAATTTTGACCAGAATGGCTGAGTTAAACCAGCCAGCCAGAGTTCAGAAATAGCTAGAAAGGGTTGAATCTCTGAGATAACAATTACATCCTACAGATAAAAGTTATATTTACAACTGTATTTAGGAGCCTGTGTGAAAACTACAGTAGCAATAGGTCTCAGCATGTCTGTGAAATAGAAAGAGCTGAATTAACAGTGGGGACTACCAAGACCCTGTCAAGCTGGGAAAGAAGAACTTTTCCTTATACTTGATGTCTTCTGAAAACCCCTACAGTGTGGATCTATAGAGGAAAATCAAGTTCACTCTACACCATCAGAGCTACAGTAGAAAGGCACCAGGTGCTCACATTTTGGACAACATTTTAACTGGAAAAAGTAAAATGAATTATTTTAGCCTTGTATGTTGCATTCAAGATTGACTGTGCAGTAGCTAGTCTAGCCCTGCAAAAGGGCCCAATCTCAGAGGAAATAAAAGCAGGTTGTTAATAGACATCAAGTTATCTCCAGAGATTTTAATGAACTTTCCATTGTGCTTTTAATGTGTTAAAATCAAAGTTTTATTTCCTGTCACTGTTGAAGTTGGACTCACTCACAAGGAAGCTTAGAGAAAGGATATAAAAATGACTCATTTGCCTTTAGCCTGATATTTTAAATACTGATTTTAGGGCAAAGTTTTATTTACCACAATGGTGAATTATATCAACTTTTGTCCTATAAACCACAGTGTGAGGTCACCTTTAAACTGTTTTGTTTATTTTTAATTTAGGGGTGAACACTAGGTCAGGAATTAGTTCCTACTAAAGGTTAAAAGGATTAAAAATCTACCCGTTGAACAGTTTTGCTAGAGATTTATGAAAAACATCCGTAAGCAGGAAGTCAGCTCGGACCTTCTTGTGCTTAATACAACTGTTACATTATCAAGGCTTAAACAACTTCTAAACTTTCACTAGTTTTATTATTTCCTGTTGCTATTAATGAGTCAACCTAAAATGTAATGACATAAAATAACAATCACTTCCTTGTGAAGCTGTGGAGTACAAACTGGGTTCATTCCCTTGTTTGTTTTGCTCTTCTTTCTTATGGTGGTTCATGTAACTTCAGGGACCAAGTTTCATCCAAGTCTAAGAGAGAAAGCATGGATGAACTCAGTTTAATGAAGGATATACATAAAACTGTAAAAGTAACTTTTATTCCCCTGATGTAATTGTCTCTGAGGGTTAAGGCCTCTATCTGTTAACATAGGCTTAGTCCTGGAAGCCTCTAGCCTCTGTACAATCTTATCTCAGGCTAGAATGTTTTCAGCATCTGATACTTACTGCTTAATAAGATTACCCTTTCCTGTTCATTCTGATCTGTGGCTGTTTGGTTCAACTCAGCTGTTCTGGCTCAAAGTCCTCTCCAAACTGACTGATTCAATCTGGCTTCTCTCTCCTCCTCTGATTGAATTGCTCTGGCTTCATATTAACTTTGGCAGTATATCCTAATCAGGCTCTTTCTTATTCTCTGGCTCACTCTGTCTTCACCTGTGTCTAGCTTGTTCTTTTTTTATTCCCCCTGTCTCTCTATAACTGTTCTGGTAAAACTGCCTACTCTCTCTCTATGTCTGAGAGTTCAAATAGCTTCCCTTTCTGCTTTCTCTTCACATAAGATTGGGCTTATTCTATTCTGTCAAATTTTTCTTTGATTCTTCCTTTTGTCTGCCACTCAATTAGACATCAAGTCCAAACAGTGTTGCTTCCTTCTACAAACTAACTTTAACTTCATTGTTTGGGGTTAAAGTTATGTATTAAGGATGTGTCTGCATTCCAGGCAGATCACACCGACATAGAAGGTCTGTGACTGTGATCAGAGCAGCCATGATGGTGGATTAAAATTTCTCTATATAAAACAGACAAAGGTCTTATGATGGCTGGTAGTGACACTTCACATAGTCTCTGGTAATTCAATAGTCTCTCTTACATTTCTGTATATTATGCAGAATGTGCCAAGAAAATGAGCAATTCATTGGAGACATGTACAAGTTTCTGAAGAGATGGGCTCTGAACCCAGAATAGTTAACATCCATGGTCATCTATTATTGCAGCAAGTCAGAACCTTGTTCCAGATTCGAGGCTGGCAGGGGAAAACAAGAAACTTCATGTGTATAGCTACAAGAGAATATCATGGCAATATTTTTCTGATCTCTATATAATAGCTAGTGCAGGTGATTATGGGGATGTGGTTTCTTTCAGGTTTGATTTAATGAATATTTTGAGTATCACCAACCATTAGTATGGTTAACAGTATTCTGGAGGGAATATCTATCACATGTTTATTTATTTTAAACTTTATTATTTAAAGAGTTGCTAATAATAAACAGCACATCCCATAATTAACCAGAACCAAAGACTATACAACTCAATGAACTGCTATACTTGAAATGAAAGCTATGGAGCTAAACATAGATTTTTATATTTTAATTTTGATACTTTATTTACATTTCAAATGGTTCCCCCTTTCCAGGTCTCCCCTTTGGAAACCCCCTATCCTATATCCCCTCCCCCTGACTCTGTGTGGGTATTTCCCCACCCACACACTCACTCCCGTCTTTCCTCCATGGCATTCCCTATACTAGGGAATCTAACACTCTGAGACCCAAGGGCCACTCTTACCATTGATGGCCAACATGGCCCTCCTCTGCCACATATGTGGCTAGCACCATGGGTCCCTCTATATGCATTCTTTGGTTGGTGGTCTAGTCTCTAGGAGGACTGGGAAGCCTGACCAGTTGACACTGCTGCTCCCTCCCCATGGGGCTGCAAACTCCATCAGCTTCTTCAGTCCCTTCTCTGACTCCTCCACCTGGGACCCCACACTCAGTTCAACAGTTGCTGTGAATTAAATCTTGGATGTTCTGAACTTTTGGGCTAATATCCACTTATCAGTGAGTACATACCATGTTTGTTCTTTTGTGACTGAGTTACCTTACTCACGGTGATATTTTCAAGTTCCATCCATTTGCCTGTGAATTTCATGAAGTCATTGCTCTTAGTAGCTGAGTAGTATTTCATTGTGTAAATGTATCACATTTTCTGTATTCATTCCTCTATTGAGAAACATCTGGGTTGTTTCCAGCTTCTGGCTATTATAAATATGGCTGCTATGAACATAGTGGAGCATGTGTCCTTATTACATGTTGGAGCATCTTCTGGGTCTATGCCCAGGAGTGGAATAGATAGGTCCTCAGGGAGTATTATGCTCATTTTTCTGAGGGTTCGCCAAACTGATTCCCAGCAATGGGAGGAGTGTTCCTCTTTCTCAACATCCTCGCCAGCATCTGCTGTCACCTGAGTTTTTGACCTTAGCCATTCTGACTGGTGGGAGGTGGAATCTCAGTGTTGTTTTGATTTGGCATTTCCCTGATGACTAAGGATGCTGAGCATTTCATTAGGTGCTTCTCAGCCCTTCGAATTTCCTCAGCTGAGAATTCTCTGTTTAGCTCTGTTTCCCATTTTTTGATAGGGTCATTTGGTTCTCTGGAGTCTAACTTCTTGAGTTCTTTGTATATATTGGATATTAGCCCTCTATCCAATGTAGGATTGGTAAAGATATTTTTCCAATCTGTTGGTTGCCATTTTGTCCTATTGACAGTATCCTTTTCCTTACAGAAGCTTTGTAATTTTATGAGGTCCCATTTGTCGATTCTTGATCTTAGAACATAAGCCATTGGTGTTCTTTTCAGGAACATTTCCCTTGTGCCCATGTGTTCAAGACTTTTCCCCACTTCCTGTTCTATTAGATTTAGTGTATCTGGTTTTATGTGGAGGTCCTTGACCTACTTGGACTTGAGCTTTGCACAGGGACATAGGAATGGATCAATTTGCATTCTTCTACATGTTGACCTCCAGTTGAGCCAGCACCATTTGTTGAAAATGCTGTCTTTTTTCCACTGGATCATTTTAGTTCCTTTGTCAAAGATCAAGTGACAGTAGGTGTGTGGGTTCTTTTCTAGGCCTTCAATTCAATTCCATTAATCTACCTGCCTGCCACTGCACCAATACCATGCAGTTTTTATCACTACTGCTTTGTAGTACAGCTTGAGGTCAGGGATGCTGATTTCCCCAGAGGTCCTTTTGTTGTTGAGAATAGTTTTTGTAATCCTGGGTTTTTTATTATTCCAAATGAATTTGAGAATTGCTCTTTTTAAGTCTGTAAAGAATTGAGTTCGAATTTTGATGGGGATTGCATTGAATCTGTAGATTGCTTTTGGCAAGATGGCAATTTTTACTGTATTAATCCTGCTAATCCATGAGCATGGGAGATCTTTTCATCTTCTGAGGTCTTCTATTTCTTTCTTCAGAGACTTGAAGTTCTTGTCATACAGATCTTTCACTTGTTTGGTTAGAATCAAACCAAGATACTTTATATTGTTTGTGACTATAGTGAAGGGTGTCATCTTCCTAATTTCTTTCTCAGCCTGTTTATCCTTTGAATACAGGAAAGCTACTGATTTGTTTGTGTTAATATTGTATCCAGCCACTTTGCTGAAGTTGTTTATCAGCTGTAGCAGTTCTCTGGGAGAGATTTTAGGGTGACTTAAATATACGATCATATCATCTGTAAATAGTGATATTTTGATTTCCTCCTTTCTAATTTGTATCCCTTTGACCTCCTTTTGTTGTCTAATTGTTCTAGCTAGAACTTAAAGAACTATGGTGAATAGATAGTGAGAGAGAGGGCAGCCTTTTCTAGTCACACATTTTAGTGGGAATGCTTCAAGTTTCTCTCCATTTAGTTTGATGTTAGCTACTGTTTTGCTGTATATTGCTTTTACTATGTTTAGGTATGGTCCTTGAATTCCTGATCTTTCCAAGATTTTTATCAGGAAGGGATGTTGAATTTTGTCAAATGCTTTTTCAGCATCTAATGAAATGACCATGTGGTTTTTCTCTTTGAGTTTGTTTTTATAGTGGATTACATTGATGGATTTCTGGGTATTGAAACATCCCTGCATCCCTGGAATGAAGCCTACTTGATCGTGATGAATGTTCTTTTTGATGTGATATTGGATTCAGTTTACAGAATTTTATTGAGTATTATTGCATCGATATTCATAAGGGAAATTGGTCTGAAGTTTTCTTTCTTTGTTGGATCTTTGTGAGGTTTTGGTATCAGTGTAACTGTGGCCTCATAGAATGAATTGGGTAGTGTTCCTTCTGTTTCTATTTTGTGGAATAGTTTGAAGAGTATTGGTATTAGGTCTTCTTTGAAGGTCTGATAGAATTCTGCACTGAACCCATCTGGTCCTGGGATTTTTTTTGTTGGGAGACTTTTAATGACTGCTTCTATTTCTGTATTGGTTATGGGACTGGTTAAATGGTTTATCTGCTCCTGACTTAACTTTGGTATTTGGTATCTGTGTAGACAATTGTCCATTTCATCTAGATTTTCCAATATTGCTGAGTATAGGCTTTTGTAGTAGGACCTGATGATTTTTTTTTTTAATTTCCTCAGAATCTGTTGTTATATCTCCCTTCCTATTTCTAATTTTGTTAATTTGGATACTGTCTCTGTGCCTTCTGGTTAGTCTGGCTAAGGGTTTATCTATAATGTTGATTTTCTCAAAGAACCAGCTCCTGGTTTTTTTGATTCTTTGTATAGTTCCTTTTGTTTCTACTCAGTTGATTTCAGTCCTGATTTTGATTATTTCTTGTCTTCTATTCCTGTTGGGTGTATTAGCTTCTTCTTGTTCTAGATATTTCAGGTGTGCTGTTATGCTGCTAGTGTTTGCTCTCTCCAGTTTCTTTTAGGAGGCAATTAGAGCTATGAGTTTTCCTCTTAACACTGCTTTCATTGTGTCCCATAAGTTTGGGTATGTTTTACTTTCATTTTCATTTCTTTAGTTCTTCCTTGACCAAGTTATCATTGAGTAGAGTGTGGTTCAGCTTCCATGTGTATGTGGGTTTTCTGTTGTTGTTGTTGCCATTGAATACCAGTCTTAATCCATAGTGATCTGATAGGAGGCACGGGATTATTTCAATCTTCATATATCTGTTGAGATTTGTTTTGTGACCAATTACATGGTCAATTTTGGAGAAAGTACCATGAGGCACTAAGAAGAAAGTATATTCTTTTAATTTAGGATGAAATGTTCTATAGATATCTGTTAAATCCATTTGTTCCATAACTTCTGTTAGTTTTAGTTTCACTGTGTCTCTGTTTAGTTTGTGTTTCCAAGATCTGTCTGTTGATGAGAGTGGGGTGTTGAAGTCTCCCACTATTATTGTGTGAGGTGCAATGTGTGCTTTGAGCTTTATTAAAATTTCTTTTATGTATGTGGGTGCCCTTGCATTTGGAGCATAGATGTTCAGAATTGAGAGTTCTTCTTGGTAGATTTTTCCTTTGATGAGGATGTAGTGTCCTTCCTTATCTTTTTTGATGACTTTTGGTTGAAAGTCAATTTTATCTGATATTAGAATGGTTACTCCTGCCTGTTTCTTGGATCATTTGCCTGGAAAATGGTTTTCCAGCCCACTACTCTGAAATAGTGTTTGTTTTTAACATTGAGGTGCATTTTCTGTGTGTAGCAAAATGCTGGGTTCTGTTTATGTATCCAGTCTTTTTATTGGGGAATTGAGTCCACTGATGTTAAGAGATATTAAGGAATAGTGATTGTTGCTTCCTGTTATTTCTGATGCTATTTTTATGTTTGTGTGGCTGTATTCTTTTGGGTTTGTTGAAAGATTACTTTCTTGCCTTTTCTAGGGTGTAGTTTCCCTCTTTGTGTTGTGGTTTTCTATCTATTATTCTTTGTAGGGCTGGGTTTGTTGAAAGATATTGTGTAAAGCTGGTTTTGTCATGGAATATCTTGGTTTCACCATCTATGGTAATTGAGAGTTTTGCTGGGTATAGAAGCCTGGGCTGGCATTTGTGTTCTCTTAGGGTCTGTATGAGATCTGTCCAGGATCTTCTAGCTTTCATAGTCTCTGGTGAGAAGTCTGGTGTAATTCTAATAGGTCTGCCTTTATATGACTTGACATTTTTCCCTTACTGCTTTTAATATTCTTTCCTTGTTTTGTGCATTTGGTGTTTTGACTATTATGTGACTGGTGGAATTTCTTTTCTTGTCCAATCTATTTGCAGTTCTGTAGGCTTCTTGAATGTTTATGCTCATCTCTTTCTTTAGGTTAGGGAAGTTTCCTTGTATAGTTTTGTTAAGATATTTACTAGTCCTTTAAGTTGGGAATCTTTACTCTCTTCTATACCTATTATCCTTAGGTTTGGTCTTCTCATTGTATCATGAATTTCCTGGATGTTTTGGGTTAGGTGCTCTTTGTATTTTGCATTTAATTTGACTGTTGTGTCAATGTTTTCTATGGTATCTTCTTCACCTGAGATTTTCTCTTCTATCTCTTGTATTCTGCTGGTGATGCTTCTATCTATGACTCCTGATCTCTTTCCTAGGGTTTCTATCTACAGAGTTGTTTTCCCTAGTGATTTCTTTATTGTTTCTATTTCTAGTCTTAGTTCCTGGATGGTTTTGTTCATTTCCTTTGCCCATTTGATTGTGTTTTCCTGTATTTTCTCTGTAAGGGCTTCTAGCTGTTTACCTATGTTCTCTTGTATTTCTTTAAGGGAGTTATTTCTTTCCTTCTTAAAGTCTTCTATCATCATCATGAGAAGTGATTTTAAATCTGAGTCTTGCTTTTCTGGTGTGTTGGGGTGTCCAGGGCTTGCTGTGGTAGGAGAACTGGGTTATGATGATGTCAAATTACCTTGGTTTTTGTTTCTTATGTTCTTGCCCTTGCCTTTTACTATGTGGTTATCTCTGGCATTAGCTGGTCTTGCTCTCTCTGACTGTGGCTTGTCCCTCCTGCAAGCCTTTGTGTCAGTACTCCTTGGAGACCAGCTCTCTCTGAGAGGTATTTGGGTTTGGAGAGCTGTGGTACAGGGTCAGCTGTGGTGTGCAGATAGCAACCAGAATGGTCCTGTTCTCAGCTGTTCCTTGGTTCCTGTATCCTGATGGCTTTGCAAAAGTCCCTCTTGATATAAGAATTTGAACAGAAGTGGTGGTCTTCCTGTACTCGAAGATGTGTTGGCACTCCTGGAAGGCCAGCTCTCTCCTGACACTGAGTATGGAGCCATGTGTCAGAGGATCAGCTCCCTGTCTACAGAGGGAAACCAGGAGGCCACTTCTCAGTCCCTGTGTCCTGAGAATTCTGGGCTGGTTTCTCTGTGCAGAGGTGCTGGCCTTACCCTTGATCATAGGCTTGTCTACACTCCTGGGAGGCTAGCTCTTTCTCTGAGGTATTTGGGTATGGAGCTGCTGCATGACACAGACCACAGGCATAAAAGGGAAGGCTCCTGTCCCAGGCTCCTCCTCATTCCCTGTGTCCTGAGAATTCCAGGCGGGTCTAGCTGAGCAGTGGTGCTTGTCCTACCTCCACTCATGGGCTTGTCTGTACTCCTGGGATGCTAGCTTTCCTCTGGAGCTATTTGGCTATGGAGCTCTGTGGCACAGACTGAGGTCCCCGACCACAGAAGGAAACCAGAAGGCTCCTGTGGATTTTTATATTTTCATTAACCAATATTTTTTATGCAGTTTTCTAACACCAGAAATGAAATGTTAACTTTTAATGCATTAATTTTTCATTTATATTTTAATTCATGTTCACCTTTTCTGTTATTTTTCATTCTCATTTCCATGTAAGGCAAAAATCCATCTATGCTCATTTTTCTTATCTCAGAAAGACCATCTCAGTATTTCCTAACATTTCCTTTAGTGCCTGTCTTTTGTTGACTAACTTTTTGTTCTATTTGTCTGAAGACCCTCACAGTTCATTGATGATTTTGGAAGTACTTTGGCTTCTGATCCCATTACTGTGAGTGAGAACACAGATGCCCACCTTGTTTCTGCTCTCTTCTTATGTGCTTTTAGGCTGAAGTGTAGTGATAGCATTTTATTCTATCCCCATGGCCATTCTTCACTCTGTCCATGTCTTTTCATTAAATTTGTCAGGCTAGGATGTATCTCAGTGATGGTATGCTGAGTGCTGAATTTGATCTCAGAAGCATATGTCTCTCATAATTTCGGATAGTTAGCCAGTTTGAATATTCTCTTTCTTACCAAGACACTGTGATATTGGCATATGCATTAGCATTGTGATTATAAAATCAATGGAAATTAGCTGTCTTCCATCTTCCATGTATGTGAACAATGATGTATCATATAAAGTCAAATAACACAAGGGGCTTGATTAAAGGGGCATAAAATAAACAGGATAAATACACAGAATATATGGCAATATAGTCAGTGACTAAGTGGTAAGAGTAACAAAAATGCTAATAAAAAGCTTACTATGCCAGAAGAGGAATTATGAAGAATTTAAATTTTTAAGTAAGTTAGCTTTTCCTTTTGTCAGGACTACTATAACAGAATGTCATCCCGGTGGCTTGGAGATGATGGAAGTACTTATGGAAGTTTGGACATTTGATATCAATTGCTAGAAGATTCAGTATCTTTGAAGAGATGACTTATGGTCCATTAATCTGTGTCTTCTTATTGTATCTTCTCATAATAGAATAAATGGGAGATTTTTTATGTCCTCCATGAAGGTAATACTGCCATGCTGACTCCCCATATTGCAGAGGCTACAATTTTAAAGATCTATCACCTCTCAGACTCCCCACATTCTAACATCATAACCTGGGGTGTAGGGTTCACAAACAATTTCAACAGTAGCTAGAATTTTATATCTTTGAACAGGAATTTTATGTATTTGATTTATTGTAGTGTTCTTGATTCTAGTATGCTGGGATATAATAGGTGCTTAATAACTACTTGTTCAATGATGAAATTAATACACATACAGATACATGTATTCATTCAATCATTATATAGTGTGCCTATTCTACTACAAAAGATCATATACAATAGCTAGATTCTCATCTTTACAGGCTTGACAAACAGTATCTTTCATATGCAAAAATAGGATTTCCTTGGCACATGCTTCATTTTCTTTTAAACATCCACTGTGACCTTCTACACATAACAAAAATAAAATAAAATAAAATTGGTGAAAGTTGTTATTGTAAATAGCATTATGATTTTATTTTAACAGTATCATGTATTTATTGATTCATAAGTATGAGTAAATACAAATTGATTTCAAGATCTGGCTACATCCAAGTTTTTTATGAGAATTAGCTAATGGTTTTTCTCTTACTTTTGGGATGGTTTCCTCCACATTCCACAGTGTTACCTTAATTCTCAGATATCCCTTGCCCAAAGAGAGAGGGAATTGGCTTGAATCCTCTGGCCTCAGGTAACACACTCCTATTTTGCAAATGGCTCTCATAGGTAGATTCTTTCCTGAGAACTGTAGTGAAACAGTAGAATGGCTCTATCATTAATCCACTGATGATTACATGCTTGCCTCCAAGCTAGTGAGTGGCATCACAGTGACGAGGATTTCTGATTGTCTCTCCCTGAGTCATGAATCAGCTTTGGAGTCAGTACATATTTGTAAATGAAATATTTTATAAATAAAAAATTGTAGCAGGCATCCCAAATATTATGCTCAAATGCTTTATACTTCTTAATAGTTACATTCTGGAATTAACTTGGAGGTAGAAACGTTTACCAAATCAGAAGTAACATTCAAAAGAAAGTTCTGTTTCTTTGAAATGAAATGAATTTCACATGGACAGAAGTGCTTTCCTCTTTCGTTTTCTTTCTTTCTTTCTTTCTTCCTTTTTTTTTTTTTTTTTTTTTTTAGGCAAGTCAGGATGAGGAATGCACAGAAAGAGTTTGCAATGAACATTCCCCTCATTTTTATGTAGAAAGGATAATTCCTTAAGTATGTAAGAGTGACTGAAAAATGCAATTATGTAATTGGTTTTAGGCACATTACTAGAACTCTTTCTGAGCTATTAGATTACTTGGAGAAATTAACATGGATTCTAAAATAATGAGATTTTCATACAAATGCAGATAGGAGTTTCTAATAGCTTTAAATAAACCTCCAGGAATTGTTGTCCCTTGAAATCACTACTGTAGTTGTACAAATGTTTGAAGAATCTTCTTAAAGCAAAATTTGAAAGGCTTATGCCATTCAGTCACTTATTTAAATTGTGCTAATTCAGTTTGAAACACAGACACTTTTCCCACAAAGACATAGAAGAGTTTTTTAAAGACTTGGGGTTGTTTTTAGCAACAGGATTTCCTACTGTCTTGGAATAGTGTATCTCTTAAGTTGGCCTATAGCAGGGCCGCTAAACTAGAGTACTTGTCTAATACAGATATGCAGAGATACTAAATAAAGAATTTGGTAGCATTCAAAAACTATTATAACAATGAAATGATGTTTGCAATGTTCAAATTCACACTTTATAGATTCATTTTTTTTTAACCTTAATATGCAAGGGCTAGAGTGGCTATACTTCAAGTTATCAAGGTTCACCTTCCAGGGTCTACCTCACAGTTATAGTACACAGTTATAATTCTGGTAATATGCAAATGATTCAGGAAGAAGTATATAAGCTGTTCTTTTATCGCAGATAATTTGAAAGGAACAAATTTTACCAAATTGAAAGAATCAGAAAACTATATGGAAGGTAGTAAAGATAATTCAAATATGGAGGATAGACAACTTTGGCCAGACCTGGAAAGATTCCTTAAAGTTTTGTTGTTCTTCTGTTTGTTTGTTTTGTGGTGTGTGGACCCTAATCAAAATTATATAGGCACATGACCATCAGGAGATTTGATTAGACATTAGTTGACATAAACTTATTGAGATTCAAGGTGTAGAGTAGATTTCTTAATTGTGGAGCTTAACATTATGATGCTTACTATGCTTGGAAGAAGGGTCAAACTCAAAATGTGAGAAAGCACACACAGAGCTGTATGTACTTATGCATATTCACAAACATAGGATTTAGAGAGGGAAGAGTTGATGAAACTACATACTATTTGAAGAAAACCTGACTGAGAAAATTTTCCAAATTGGCAAAATATTTAAAATCATATATTCAAGTACAATGAACCTCCAGCCAGATAAATACAAAGAAAGGTACACAGAAGTGTATCAATTTGTTTGAAAGCCATAGATTAGAACATCTTCAATATATTTGTTAAAACAAAACAAAACAGAAATAAAAAATTGTTATCTTCAAAGAGCAGTGGATAGGTTAACAGCTGATTATCAACAGAACTAGTGGGTGGAGAAGGCAAAGAAGGAAAGTTTAAAATGCAATAGAACAACAAAAAATAACTGTTAGTTTACAATTCTATGTCCCAACAGAAAAAAATTCTTCAGGAGTAGCCATGCAATGAGGGGATTTTTAGATAAGGTGAAAAACTAGAACTTGTCACCAGAATAAAACCCCAGAGAAAAGTTAAAAAAATGCTTTGAAATAAAGATAAATGTGGTGGTTTGTAAAAGCTGAAGTATTTAGGAAGCTGTGGAGAGTAACATTAGACAATCTGATCTAAATGATCACAGAGAAGATCTTGTGAAAATTCAACAATAGGGAGAACTAAAAGAGCCCGAGTCATATGGTAATTATCCAGAGAAAGTATAAATAACGATAGACAATGGGGCTGGGGATATGGCTCAGTCTATAAGTTATTTGCTATAGAAACCCCAAAGTGTGGTATTCTGTGGTGATAATCCTTGAACTGGCAAGGTGAGGACAGGGGGATCCTTGGGGCTTGTTGTTCATTTTACCCTAGTATATTCATTAATCCTCAGATCCCATCAAGACACCTCTTCAAAAACAAAAATGAAACAAAACAAACCCAAAACATAAAACTAAAGTTCTCAAGCAACCACATCTGAGGTTAATTTTGGCATATATATATATATATATATATATATATATATATATGCACGTATGTGTTCATGATCCTACACACTTATGCACTAGTACAGGCAAACATGTATACGTACCCACATATATACATGCATGCATACATACATACATAATTAATTAATTAAATGTTAGGACTTTTTATGATAAGTAAAATAAAAACTCTTTACATTAAAATATATGTGTTCAATGAAAATTTCAAAGCCCTTATTTATAATAAATATGATGAGTATCCAGTATGATTCTTCATCATTGTTGAGTCTGACCTTTAAGGAACCATTAGCAATATCTAGAAGTGTTTCTGATTGCCACAATAGTAGAAGGTAAGGAAGCTACTAATATCCTTGCAGAGCACAGCCAAGTCTCTCTTATGACAAAGAATTTTCTGGGCCAAGTTTTTATGTGGTCCCTTTTACAGTGTCTGGGTTGTAACCAAATGATATAGGCACTTGAAAAACAGAGGATGTGGTCACAGTTCAGAAGGGCTGAAGTTGAGGGAACCTGAATCACAGTCCCCATTAAAGAACAAGTCTGGTAGGGGATTATTTCCAGTAGTAGGGGAAATGCTAACAGTAATACATTCAAATGGGGGACAAGAGAGTTATTAGAAGCCAACAGATATTTAAAAAAATCTATATCATTATTTGCATTAAGTACAAATAGATTCTCTACTTTAAAATTGTATATGGTACAAAGTTAGCAATTTTGTATTAAATTCTGTAATAAATATACCTCAAGATAATAGTTTGTTTTTCCCTCTTTGCTTATCCATGTATTTCACTCAGGTCTGTACCATGACAATCAATTGTAACTTCATACTCATATTGGTGATATTGGATAATCCATACCCCATTATTTCTCTACTGTAAACACAGCATCTGCTTTATACTTGGCATACAGCAAGCATGCTATATATATTCCACATTGAAAGGTTTTCAGTTTACCCCCAATTCTTAGTACTAAATTCATAACCTTCTGTTAGGCCAGCACTCCACCACCAAGCTACAATCTCAAACCCTGTTCCATTTATAGTTGGCAGTTTTTAAAGATCATAGTACATTTCAAACCTTTTTATCTTAAAGTCCTGTAAGTTATTACAAAAAACATGAAAGACTCCTAACATCTTCTGTGTTCAGTCATGTCTACCAATAACTGCTGTATCAGAGATAAAAAGCAGTGTGATTTTATGAATCACATTTAGTAACAAAAAATAAAGACACTTCTGTATGTTAACATAAAATATACATTTTAGTAAACTAGTTGTATTTAAAAATCCCAATGAAAATAATAGCATTGGTTATTGTAAATGTCTTTAACTTTTGGCTTAACAAAAAATTGTGTTTTTTTTAAAAATGTAAATAATATGTATTGCATTTTTACATAAGTTAATTTAGTTGAGATGCTAAAGAAAGTTTTTCATTATATTTTATTGATTATTTGGGAATTTCATAAAATGAACCCTGAACATACTCATTTCCTAGTCCTCCCATGTCACATGCTTACAAAAGTAAAGAGGGGACTGGCAAGCTGGTTCAGTGGGTAAGAGCTCTGACTGCTCATCCAGAGGACTCAGGTCCTATTCTAAGCACCCACATGTTGGATCACAATCATCACAATTCCAGATCCTGGAGGTAGATCTTACACTCTCTTCTGACCTTTGTGGGCATCAGGCACATGCGTGGTGCATGGGCATACATGTAAGCAAAGCATACACATGAACTGAAAATAAATTTAAAAAACAAAATTAAAGAACTTTATTGATTTAATTTAGACATCATATCAAAATTTGGAAAACATTGTTTTCTTAAATGTTAGTTGCATACGTACAAGAAAAAAAATAATTCAATGGCCATTTTTTTATTTTGTTGTATTAAAATTCATGGAGCATTTACATTTGAAGGGATTTTTATCCATGAATAATTTTCTTTCTTTCACATTTTTTCAGATTTATTTATTTTATGTTATGTACTGAGTGTTCTGTGTGTGTGTGTGTGTGTGTATGTGTGTGTGTGTGTACACAAACAGGAGTGTGTGTGTATATGTGTGTGTGTATAAGCAGAAGTGTGTGTGTGTGTGTGTGTAATTTGTGTGTGTGTGTGTGTGTGTGTGTGTGTGTGTGTGTGGTGCCTGCACAGGTCAGGAGAAGGTGTCAAACCTCCTGGAAGCCAAGTTGCAAATGGTTGTAAGCCACCATGTAAGTGCTTGGAGCTGACC
This sequence comes from Rhynchomys soricoides, assembly GCA_019843965.1. Taxonomy (NCBI): domain Eukaryota; kingdom Metazoa; phylum Chordata; class Mammalia; order Rodentia; family Muridae; genus Rhynchomys; species Rhynchomys soricoides. The sequence goes on from JADRCH010000175.1 coordinate 8,427,728, forward strand.
CTGGGCCCTCTGCAAGAGGAACAAGTGCTGTCAACTGACAGTCATCTTTCCAGCCTGCAGTCCATACTTTCCTAGCATTCTGATTTGGAACCAATATATCATCCTCCAAATGTTCACACAATACATTGTAGAATATTTTACCAACTATCTTTATAGACATACTACTTTCACCAGACACTGTTGGCAATCAACTAAGCTCATGGGAGGTATAAGTTTCTGGAATTACTCTGGATTTCACTAAAAGCTCAAGTTCACGAGTAACATCTTTTGGTGAGTTATATTTTTTCTTTGAAGTACCAGACTCAATTTCTTTCATGTTTAGAAAAGACTCCCAGACAGTGAAAATTCTGTGTAGTAATTCTTTATCCTCATCATTGTTTTCCAAGGGGAAATGCAAGTCTATGAAGATGAAAGCAATCATCTACTTCAACACATAACTCTCACAGTTGCCCAAGTACTTTTCCTTGAGGTAACTGTTGTGTTCCAGTAGATGGAAGTACTTGATGTACATTTCCAGTCTTGTCAAATACAGATTTAAGATATGCACCCAAAGACCAGGGTTTCTCAAAATAAGAATTTTTAACTCCTTGTCAGTAAGGGTGTTAAGAAAAATTAAAGAATATGTGTTTATATCTACAGCAAAACCTTTCTACAATCTCTTTGTGCATTCTTTTAGTTAAAGATACATTGGCTTTGTACATCACTATGCAGTGTCAGTGAATTTACATTTCCTCTTTTGTTCTGGGACTTGGTCCTTCTACTCAAGACTTTATGAAATATGCTCTTGAATATTGAGAAGAAGCCTACATTTGGAAGAGTAGTGAAAAAGTTACTGATGAAATCTTATAGATTGTAAGGAGGAATGTTTAACTCAAATGTTACATTGGCTTAGGTGGCCAGTATGCTTCAACTATTTTAACATTCTTATTTGAGATTACTCTGTAACAAAGAATATTGTTTCTGTGTAGACAGTCTTCACAGAGACAATTTTACAGTGTGCTTTCAGCTAGCAAGAGACTTCAACTCATCTGTAACGGTTCCTTCCCTTACCATATCCTCCTAGCTCCTCATCCCTTCTTTTTGTCCCACCTCACAAGTATTTAGATTTGTTGCAAGGATGCATTCACTTGTTTAACAAGTCTTTACATTGCAGAATTGTAAACTATATAGTGGAAACAGCTTTGGAGACACAGCAGTGACAAGATACATAACCCCTACCCTCATAAGTGCTTGTAACCCAAGATGAAAAGAGGTCAGTCATTATGCTGGGCATAACTGCTGGTACACCTGAAGGTGGAAATAACAATGGATTGTTTTGACAGTTTGTATCCAGGTAAGGATATGCAGTGAGAAAGTTGAAATAAGACTCTGGCGAGTGGGAGAATAGGTTGAGGTAGAAGTTAGAAAGGGCATGTCTACATGTGTACATCTATAGATAAGAATGAGGCCACTTAGGAAGTATTGGGTCAGAGACTTTGACTCCAGAGATAAATTTTAAAGCTCAGAAAAGGGGCAAAATAAGATCCTGTTGTGGTGAAGGTTGAAACATATAACACTTCATTATCAAAACAACTATTTGTTTCCAAGTGGCTATTTCAGGGAAATCTGAAATCAGTGCTTCCTTGGTATTTGTAGAAGACATAAGAGAGATGCACAAAAGAGGCCTGCTCACAAAGAGTGTACATGAAGTTTCTTCCTTTGATATTCACAGGATTGCTCTTTGGAATCCAATGATCTGGCAGAGTATAGACTGCTAATATAGGAAATTGGCATGTTTACAAGGATTTACTGAAATTTGTGAGAGACGTTTCATGCTTCAAAAGTACTGCAGCATCCACCACTGACCACTTTACAGATGTTACGCACACAAATAAAAGGAATTACCACATTAAAATCCCCAGTGAGATATAATAAAATGGCAGACAGAGGAAGGAAGTGGCAGAAATTGATATTTGCAAATGGCTTCAAGACTTGACGACATTTTAAAGGAACTGTGATATTTGGATGATAGTTTCTCAGTTTCCACATGACAAAATCCAACAAAAGGCCGTTAGAAGATTTTATGCAGTAGAGAGAGCCGGGACAATTTTGTTTCCTAGGATGATAAAAATGTTCTTCAAGTGACTGTAGGAGAAAATAGATAATTTATTGTAGCACTGAAGTGTAGGCTGGTTTGTTCTTTCTGCCTTGTCTTCATTTGTCCCTCCATTATTAGCAATGCTTTAGCCTTCTTCAATAAACGACCTAGAATATAAAAACACTCTTGGATTTTTATTCTTATTCACAAAGCACATCTTGAAACTTGTTTCTTTAATCACCTACAGGAGAACAAAGAACAGCATGTGATGGGCTAGACAAAGGGACATTCTCCAGTACTAGGAAAAGTAATAGTTATATTTTTTTTGAAAAGAAGACTATGCACTGCAGGCTAATTGCATTTCTATAAGTCCATGTTAAAAAAAATACAAAGCCCTCACCACTAAGCAAAGCTACTGAGCATTCTTGATCTTACTCAAACATCTTAAGACACAGTTAAAGAGTCTGCAGAGAGACGGGGTGGGATCTTTGTTTAGTATTAATTTTTGTTTACTAAGCTTTCAATTACTGAAAACTGTTGTTGGATTACTTTCTATTGATCAAACTTACACCATATTGTGTTTGGCACATATATTGGCTGTGTGGAAAGTGGACATTAAAAAGTGGCATATATTTCAAACGTACAGAGTAATATTTTAATATATTTGTTCAACAGACATTTATTCCCAAGGGAACTTACCTAAAGAAAAGTGAGAAGAGAAAGCTTCAGCTGTTAAAGGAGCAGATATTCAATGGGATATGAGGTTTTTATGACCTGAATGTGTTGATTTCATACCCAGAGCAAGAAATTTATATCAAAATTTCCCCAAACCATATTAGCTTTGCTTGAGTGAAGATAAACTGCATTACTAGTTTGTATCTTACAATGTTGGCTTCAGTTTTACTTAAAATATGATATAAGGAATATTACAGACCTCACTTTTATTTATATTTTGAAATTGTTTATATGTAAAATAGGTCTAAGATTCTTTTTTCTAAACTAATATATATGGCTTTATACATATACATATATGAGCAGTTGGGGTGAGCCTGAATGTTGCTGGGTTTTATAAAGACGCTGCAATAATCATTGGTAGCCAATATTAAAATGAGTGTGGTAGTTGTTCTTGGTTCTCAGCATGTGGGAAGAAAGAAATTCAGTTGAGGAATTGCTCTAACAGATTGGTCTGTGGGTATGTCTTTGAGGCATATTTTTTTTTATTTATACTTGATAGAAGAGGGAGCAGCACACTGTGGGTGTAGTGTCCCCAAGACAAGTGGGGCTGAACTATATAAGAAAGTTAGCTGAATGTGAGCCTGAGAGCATGCCTGTAAGCACCTTTTTTCCATGTTCCTGCTTTCATTTTCACCTTAATTCCTTTCCTGACTTCCTATATGATAGACTATACTAGGAAGGTCAAACAAACCCTTTTCTCGACTAGTTAATTTTGGACATGGTACCAATTAACAGCATCAGAACAATTATCAAAGCTTATTTAAATTTTTAAAATCTATTTTGAGAATATAATTTTTTTTACATTCTTTTCTTTTTCCTAACTCCCGCCTGTTCCTTGACCCTTTCTGTCCACCCAACTTCATACTCTTTCTCTCTCTTAAAAAAATTTGAAACCAAATCAAACCAAAGAGAACAAAGATCATACACACACACACACACACACACACACACACATAGTTTGTGTAGTTGTGTAGTCATGGGGCCTACACTAGAGTGTGGTTGGCATACCCAATGTCACCAATTAAAGAAAACCAATTTTTCCTTTTTCCAGCAGCTATCAGTTGTAAATAGTTTCTTGGTTAAATGTGTTTCAAGGATAAGGCCACTTGTGCAGGTCTTGTGCATGCTGTCAGTCTCTGAGTTGCAATGTGCATCAGCTCTGTTGCATCTGGAAAAATGCTGTTTCCTTAAAGGCACCTACCATCTCTGTTTCTTACAGTCTTTTCCACGCCCTTTGTCTTAGTTAAGGATTAATTCATTGTTGTGAAGAGACACCATGACCAAGATAACTCTTCTAAAGGACAATACTTAATTAAGGCTGACTTACAGTTAGAGGGTCAGTCCATTATTATCATGGTAGAAAGCATGGCAGCAAGCAAGCAGACATGGAGCTGGAGGAGATGAAGGTTCTACATCATGATATGAGGTGGCAGAAGGGGGCTGTCTTCAACAGACAGCCAGGAGGAGGCTCTCTTCTCACATTGAGAGGAGCTTGAACACTAGGATATCTCAAAGACCATCTACACAATGATGCACTTCCTCCAACAAGGTTACACCCATTTCAACAAGTCCACACCTCCTAACAGTGCTGCTTCCTGTGGGCCAAGCATATCCAAGCCACCACATCCATCTTCAACGTAGATGACTGAGCTTTGAGAGCAAGGATATGATAAAGACATCCAATTTAGAGCCAAGTACTCCTAAGCTTCTAATTTTCTGTGTGTCTAGTTGTGCTTCTCTGTGTTAATTATCACCTACTGCAAGAAGAAACCTTTCTGCTGAGAGTTTAGCAATGCTGATATTTATTGTTTAGAAAAATGAAAAGATAATTTCGATAGAATTAATGTGTATTGTGGCTTCTTTTTGATTAGTTTTTATTTGAAATTAGCATGGATGCTTGAGAGAGAGACAGAGACAGAGAGAGACAGAGACAGTGTGTGTGTGTGTGTGTGTGTGAGAGAGAGAGAGAGAGAGAGAGAGAGAGAGAGAGAATAAAAATGAGGTAGCAGAAATATTTTCTGCCTATGAATGCACATATAGTGTATTACATACAAGGCCTTTTAAAAAATATTCTTTTGGAATATTTTAGACTTGCTGAAAGTTTGGAAGCTAGTGCATATGGTTTGTGTACTTATTTTACTAATTTTCCTTCACATTAACTACTTTCATAATAAAAACATTGGGTCTTAACGAACTCACTGATGTAACATTTACGTGTTTCCTATTCCCTGCCTCCACAGCCTCTTTTCCACCCTAAGAATCAATGTAGTTATTGACTTTTCTTAGGTTTTGCGAGTCACTTTCTTGTTTGTTTTCCATTGCCTTGAAATAATTGATACAAATTGAATTCTTCTGTTGCTAGACAGTACACATTTTAGTACATCCTTGCATCACTGACATTAAACCCAAGAGCACACTTAGTAATGAGTCCTGCTCTGGACTACGTTTTACTGAAAAATAAACTACCATTGCTGAACACTCAGGAGATTTATGTTATTTATATCTTTAAGTAACAATAAAGGGAATGTTTTTTTTTCAAGTTAATTTATGCACATTTGCATATAAAATAAATATATAGGCTACATGACCAGAAGAGGAACCACATGGTCAGGGCTTATGTGTATATTCACATTGATCGCACTTAAAAATTATATGACGATCTATACCCTTTTGAATATGAAACGTAGTACTCATTTTCTTCTGTGCTAATACTTTTTAATCTTTGCCAATAAAAGAAAGAAAATTGGTTATTCGTTGTATCACATTTCTTCTCTTTTTTCCAGGTATTGAAGTACTGCATTTTGGTGAGCTCTTCAATTCTGAGACCTTTATCACAACGAGTGAGCTCTTTAAATAAAGATGTAACCCCTCTACTGGGTTACCTGAATCACACCACTTTTCTTCAGTGTTTCATTTGTATTCAAGACATTCTTTACACATCTTAACAATTGTAACTGGTATTAATTTCTCACAACAACTGGAGAATAGCATGTCTCTTCCTGTCAAGGATTTCCTGAGAACAACCACATAAGGTGCCATGTAGTCATAATGTGGAAACATTCCCTCCTTTATCTTAGTAAATGCTTTTGAATTTAAGGCTCATCATTCTGGTAATTTGTGGGTATGATATGAGGATGTGTATTCTAACTTACTTGAATTTTCCCTTTCTTTCCTGCTTTATGTCTGAACAAAGTAGTGACAGAAATGGGTAACAAATTTTACTCATGAAAGAAAGAGAAAAAGGTTGTAGTTGCTGTTTTATTTATTATTATGATGATGATGATGATGATGATGACGATGATGATGATGATGATGTGAGTGCATGCGTGTGTGTGTTTGTGTGTCTGTGTGTCTGTGTGTCTGTGTGTGAATGCCACAGTGTGCATGTGGAGATCAGAGTACAACTTTTGAGAATCAGTATTCACCTTCCATGTGTGTTTCAGGGATTGAACTCAGGTCCTCAGGCTTGAGTAGCAAGTGGTATTTCAATTTGAGCCATCTACCCATCCTAGTGGCAACTTCTTTTAGCAAACAATTTTAGTGTCACAGTCACATAATGATCCAGCATCTATTTACTATTATTATAATTGATTCTTGTCTGAAGCCTCAACTTGTGCGGTAGAGTGAAATGTGTGTGTGCGTGTGTGTGTGTTCTTATATTCAGATGCTTTTAATACACACATTCATGTAGTTTTCTCTCCATCTTTAAATGCATAACTATTTCTCACTTTTAGTTACATTTAAAAGTACACAAATCGAGAGGAAGCGCCTAGGTTCACAGACACTTCAAGTACCATGGTTGGGGGATATCCAGGGGTCTGCCATCTGCTCAGAGAAGAAGGGGTAGGGGATGAAGGAAGGATTGTGGGAGGGGTTAACTAGGGAAGCTAGTAAGCAAGATGTAAAAGGAAATGAGTATAAAAATAAAATTAAATAAAAACTAAAAGTAGTGCTAACATCAAATAACTACTAAGTTACTATATATTACTTTTAAAAAGTACAGAAATCACAAGCTGAAAAATACTTCCTTACTGTGAATTTGATGAAGCCCCCAATCTATTACTACTACTACTACTACTACTACTACTACTACTACTACTACTACTACTCATATCCTTCTCCTTTTCCTTCTCCTTCTCCTTCTCCTTCTCCTTCTCCTTCTTCTCCTTCTTCTTCTTCTCCTCCTTTGTCTCCTCCTTCTCCTCATTTTCCTTCCTGTCCTTCCTCTCCTCCTTCCCCTCCTCCTCTTCCTCTTCTTATTTTTACTGGAAAATGCATTTAAAACACTGTGGATGTATGGTGATACTCAAATATATAAAATAAATTTTACTTAGAACATGTTGAAGCAACACTTTTGTCAGGTACATGTTTTTTGCTTGTGATCTCATCTTATGCCTGCCTGCACCTGAGCCCATTTGTTTTTGACACTAAGTGTTAAATGTTGGTGTGCTGGGCTTCTGAATCTGAGACTAGGATGCATTTGGCTACTGAAAGGAGAGATCAGTTATGGTTTGTTGACTTTTGGAGGATGTCCATTATGATCAAAATTGGATGATGTCTACATGACAGGAGGATGTCCAGATCTCTTTTATAAGCAGACTGTCATCTGTATCACAACTGGAGCCATTAGACTGATCCTACCATGTTCATCTTGTTCTAGGCACAAACACACATTTGGAAGAGCAACTTGAAAGTCTAGTCAACATTATGAGTCTAATTTTGAGTCTACAGTTCTCAACCTTGAAAATAACCTTTTCTGAAGTAGTTTTAATAATATGAGAACAGAGACTACAATTTATTCAAGCTATATAAAATACTTAAAAATTGTGTCATCCTTCCAAAAGTTAGAATTATAATTTCCTAAGGTTGTTGTTCAATAAATATGAATAACTCATAAGCAGCAATAAAACCACAACTCGAATCACCTTAAAAGTGAAATAGAATATTTGTTTTGAGGTTATTGAGTATAATACTTGACTGAAGGGTTCTCTGTGTTGAGCTGGCATTTCTGTTACTGTACTATAGAATACAATACAGCAATAACAGAAAATTTATTTTTGGTCATTTAAAACATTATTATTACTTGGAGACCATGCTGAGTGAAATAAAGCAAATAAAAATCAGGAGAAATATTACATGGTCCCATTTATATATAAAATCTAAAATTGTCTAATAAAATAGACTAGAATGGTGGCTTCCAGAAGCATTGACGGTTAATCGAAGAGGATGAAAAGATGTTGGTTGGTATAAGCAGGATTTTAAAACATTTATTAATATATACCTTCCTATACAGATCTGTTATGAGAGGTTATGTCTCAGAAGTCTAAGGGAAAACAATAAAGATGAACTTGCTCACAATGTAAAGACAGATGTGTATTTTGCTAGTCTTAGTACACATAATTTATAAAATCAAATAATATTCCTGGCTTAGGTTGAAGATATGGTTATATAGCTCAACAAAATTGCCTGTGAGTTCCCATGTTGACTCATAACTTTTCCTATTAAAATATTTAGAATTTCCCTCTGTTTGTGTACTGTGTCTAATTTTCTGACTTTCTTGTCCTTATGTAGTTTTCCTCATAGATTGAATGGTTTTCTCTAGGATGTCTAAGGAAGTGAGATGTTTAATGCTGTTGATTATTATTATAAATAAATATAATTTATTCAGAAATGTACCAGCAAATGACTCCTGGATGCATCTCTAAGCAAACAATATGGTTGTTCCATTATGGAATTTTACTTTTATAAACAAAAGGCTCCCTAGGCAATAGACAGCTGTTTGTATAGGATCACAATTAATGTTTTCCCATTAAAGAGGATTGCTTTGCATATTTGGAAAAAAGATTAGTACAAGAAGTGATCTTACTTTCTAATTTTAAACTAGCCTCACTAAAATATATGAGACATAGACTAGATAATTTACAAGACCCAAAAAATTAATATAGAAAACTGTTTGGGCTCTAAGAAAGTGCATTTCTACATTAGCTTGCATCATATGGAAGATTTTTAAAAATATGGGTTCTAACTTAATAGTTGAAGGATTTGGCTCATATTTCCCATTCTAATACATTCTCTGGTGGTGTGATTTGAATATAACATGCCCCACAGGCTTATGTGTGTGCCTGTTGCCCAGTTGGTAATGTTGTTTTGGAATGTTGGAGAACTTTTAGGAAGTAGAGCCTTGCTGACCAACATATATAACTGAGGTTGGGACTTTAATTTTATACCCAGGCTTTACTATCAACTCTCATACTTCCTCACTACACATATAATACAACCAGCTATCTCAAGCTCCTACTGTTATTCTTCCAGCTGCAGTGGACAGTGTGAGTCCCTCTTAAATAATAAGCCAAAATGAATACAATTCCCCTTAAGTTGCTGTGTCAGGTGTTTTACATAGCAATGGCAAGGATATCACTCCATGTGATATCACTGATGTAGGGATCACATTTCAAGAAGTGGAAGTTTCTGATAGTGTAATGTGATGCAACTTATGTAGTGTTTTACTGAGGCAAACTCATGTGGGGCATTGCTGAGGCAAGACTCGTGGGAGGACATGTGATGTTTGGTGAGAGTATAAATAGGACTCGGTGGACAGTGACCCTGTGCTTGCATAGCTAGCTCTGCAACACTACATTTTTCTAGGCTTGATTGAGGGAGGCATGAGGGTAAACTTCTGGTGTCTGGTCTGGTCCTGGTCTCTCCTGCTGACTCATGTGGATTCAGCAGGAGCCTGGTGGTTTCTTCTAGATTGTGCCATTGCTGCTGATTCATGTTTGGTATCCTGACACTACAGAAGTGGACTGCTTGTATTTTGACAATGGAGAATGGAATCATCTGAAAACGACTTCTAAACAGGTCCCCATCCCGTCATCCTATTTACTATTTTTCTCCCTTACCTTTGGATGGTGGGCTCAAAGGGGAGTCTAAGTGTCTAAGAACCCCAAAAGTAGGTTTAAAAATATAAACCTACAAGTTTCTCTTTATTTTACATGTTACAACGAATATCTTCAGAACTATGTTAAATATAAGGCCAGGGAGGTAGCCTGGTGGGCAAAATGCTGGACCTGAGTCCCATACCCCGAATTATGTTTTAAAAAAGAAACAGTCTGGTTTGGTTTCATGTATTTGTAATTCTAGCACTAGGGAGGAAGGCAGATCTCTAGGACTCATTGACCACCCAGTCTTACTTCATCAGTGAATTCCAGATAGTGACCATATCTCAAAAATGTGAAAGGCACTGGTATTAACTTCTGATTTTCACATGTACACATTCCCATGAGTGTATACCCACCTACACACATACACCCACATCAGTAGGTTCTCTCTCTCTCTCTCTCTCTCACACACACACACACACACACACACACACACACACACACACACAAAGGAAGCAGACATAAAGCAATAAAAATTTACACAAACAAATACATGCATAAAACAACTGCAAATAGTACTTCTAGTGATATCTCCATGTCAAAAATCTCTGGAAATTTTGAAATTTGAAGTATGAGAAAAGAAACTTGGGAAAAGTCAGATCATATTTTTTTTTAGTGTGGTGGTTTGGATGAGAATGGGACCCCCAGGCTTAGTTTACAGTTGATGGAACTGTTTGGGAAGGATTAGGAAAGGAGGCCTTGTGTGTTATTGTGGGTAGGCTTTGAGGCCACACCATTCACAGTTCTCTGTCTCTGTCTCTGTTTCTGTCTCTTTGTTTCTCTCTCTCTCTCTCTCTCTCTCTCTCTCTCTCTCTCCCTCTGCTCCCCTCTTTCTGTGTCTATCTTTCTGCCTTGCGGTTGTCTCACCATGCCTGCCTGTCTGCTGCTATGGTCCATGCCATGGTTGTCATAGACAGTTAACTCTCTGAAACCTTTTCTTCTGTAAGTTGCTTTGGTGATGGTTTATCCTCACAGCAATAGAAAAGTAACTTAATTAGTAAGGTACAGCAGCTCAAGAAAAGGAGACACAGTTGAAATGGCCATTTTCTGAAAGTTTCTTTAAGCAGGGCTGGTGGGGTTCAGAATAATCAAAACAATAATGTTAAGCACAGACAGGAATCACGAGATTAATAAGAGAGGATTATTTTAGGAGACCAATTTATGCAAGTCCATGGTTTGCAGTAAGCAGAAAGGAAATTGAGAATGAAAGTTTGCGTTGAAAAGCAATTCTCTATTCTCATCCCACCCACATGGACAGTTATTAGAAATTTGGTCAAACGACAGTACCAACCTTTCAGTGTCTACAAGAGCTTTCTCAACTGTACATTCTCACCCGGCCTTAGGTCATCACCATCCCTCGGGCAGGTTTAAGGATCTATAAGAAAAAGACTACTTAACTCTTGAGAAGGGTTTACTGGACAGTATTCTATGTAAGCCTCTCCTGGGAATTGCTCAGCATTGCCAAGTTTATATTATCCATTGACTTATTTTTAATGCTCAGTTTTGGTTTTATTTTTCTTTAGTTGTCCACTAAAAACTACTCTGCAAATTAGCGCTCATCATGTGGAGGACTTTGAATTCTAGTGTGTGGTGCGTGGTACTTTTGCTGGGGGTTGGGGATAAGAAATAATCTCAACTCAAACAGAAGCTTGGAGATAAATGTTAAAAGACAAATTTGGCAGCAGCCTCGATAGAATCTGAAATAGAGACAGGTGGAAAGGTTTTGCTATAAACAGAGTATAATAAAAGCACTGGACATGACTCTAAGGGTAAAATTTGTCTGTGAGAGAAACTGAAAAGAAATTTTAGTACTTGGGCAAATGCTGAATATGATGAGCAGAGGAGGAAATATAAAATCCCACTTTTACTTTACATTCAAGAGGCTATGGAAACAGCAGGATCCTTAACAAAGGAAAAGAAGGCAAGCAGAGTATTCCTCAGAATTAGGAAGAAAGACCACCTGTGATGTAGACATTGTTGCATGTTTCTGCAGCTCAGAATTTTCCATAAATCTTCGTAGTGGAATATATTAAATCATAGTAATTTTCATAACAGAATTCCCGAAGTCTTCTCCAGATATTTTTGGGCATCAACAGGACCCTCAGATGTGTTCAGTAATTTCATATTCTGTATTTATTTTTCCTCTCTTGCTGAGGCCTGGTATGCATTAAATAAGTTCATATTGCTCAGAATCCTGGAATGTTCTCCCACAATGCCTCATCCCTTGTCCAAGGTGCTGACCCACTGAACAATACAAACTTTGGCACTTTCATCTCCTTATGCTTATTGCCATGAACTTCATTTACCCTGCTGCGTTCCTTCACAGCTATTTTTAAAAGTTGGCCTATTTAAAATAAATAATTAGTTAACCTTAAAATGATTTCTTATTTAGTGCCTTTTAGCTTCCCAGTAGAGCGGAATGAGAAGTGAATTTGACTTGCTTGTATTTGAGGATTTCTGCATGAATGTCCATCAGAGATATTGACTCATAATTCCTTTTTGTGGTGGTGTTGTCCGTTTTTTGGGGTAGGCTCATCCTGACCCCATAAGATGAGTTCAGAATTTTCCCTCTTTTTAAAAACTACCAGAAAGACAAATTTTGGTGCTTCTTTTATTGGTAAAATGTAAACACAAGGCCACCAAATCCTGAATTCTATTTCAGTCTGTTCATGTTCTACTTTTTCATGATTCAATTTTGCTAAGCTCCATGTTTTTAGAAACATCAATTTCTAGACACAGTTTGATCTTCTTTGTATTTCCTCACTGATCAGTTGTTTGACTGGAAATAATTGTGACTTCATCTTTTTTCTTCAATGCTATTGACTTCTAACTTTACATAGTGTTCATTAGAAAATATGTCATATATTGATTTAATAAATATTATTAAACTTTGTTTTGTTGCATAATATTTGATCTCACTTGAAGAATGTGTGTGCAAGTAATACACACACACACACTTTTATATGTTGGATATGTATGTGTATATTATATACATATTCATGTTACTAGAAAGAATGTTTTTATATGTCTGACACACACACACACACACACATACACATTTATATGCTGGATATGTATGTGTATATTATATACATATTCCTATTACTAGAAAGAATGTTTTTATATGTCTGTTGGGTCAATTTTATTTCATTAGTTCATTTATTTTCTTTCAGTATAATATTTCATTGCATTGAATGTGTATCTATTTGCTTATTTGCCTACGGGATATCGTTGTTGCTTCTAAGAGTTGGCAGTTACAAATTAAACTGCTATAAACAAGTGTGCAGATTTTGCACAAATACTTTCCTCACTGTGTAAATTCAAACCAGCTTATTTGTTTGATTTCTGGTGAATACATTTAATTTTGGAAAAAAAGGATAAACTGCTTTCTAAAGTGACTATCACTTTATGCCAAGAATTGAAAAGAAATTTTATTAATCACTATTCTTTCCAACACATGGTATTATCAGTGTTTTAGTTTTGAACTTTTCCAATAGAGCTATTATAGTTTGATTTCCAATTTTCCAATGATATATGTATGTTGTTAGCATCTTGTTTTATACAAGTTTTCATGTGTGTCTTTTTTGATGGAGTTTCTCCTTGGGTATTTTTTTCATTATATAACTGGGATATTTCCTTATTGTGCATTAAGAACTGTATATCTAGTTGTAAATCCATTATACCTGTATCTTAGACATTTCACTAACATTTCTTCTACTATGTGGCTTAGGGCATTTGGCTTCTTCTTCCTCTTTTTTTTTAAATCCAAGTTGATGCTTTACAGTCATGAAGCTGACTCTCCAACTTGGTTAATCAATGTATCTCTTTTTCTCTTATCTTTCTCATTTTTCACAACAGTGGACTCACACAATATTTGTTGCTTTCTGTCTGGCTTGTTTCATTTATCATAGTGTTCTCGGGGTTCATATGTCATATGTAACACATGCCAGAACTTCATTCTCTTTTAGGACTAATATACACTGTCTGTATGTGACATATCTTATACTGCTGAAGAGCCCTTGGTTTGTTTCCATTATATAGCTATTGAGGACTATTATATAGTGAGAATTGACATACAAATACCTCTTTATACTCTGCTTTATAGTTCTTGTGGGTATACATGTAAGAATGGAATTGATGGATTGTCTTATGTTTCTATGTTTAGCTTTTTGAGGAGCTGCTAAGATTCTGCAAAAGCTGCACCATATAACAGAATCCCTCTCTGCCTGCTTGTGGGAGGGTGTAACATCCGTTCTCCATCCCAGTGGCACTTTGCCATGTAATTTGCAGACATAATTGAAAGCCCTGAACTTTAGAGGTTCCATTTTGAAGTTTGTTACTCAGTAGATCATAAACTCAGTGCCCAAAGAATTTTCAGGGTCAGCAATGGCTTAGGCAGTAAAGGTTCTTGCAACTGAATCTGACAACCTCAATTTGATCCCTGATACCCAACTGGTAGAAGAGAAGTTTTTTTCTGCAAGTTGTCCTCAGAACTCTGTATGCATATTTTGGCATAAGCCTACATACACACATAAAATGAATAAGAAACAAAATGTAATATAAAGAATATTCAGGAACAATACTATTTGAATCTGTCATTTATTTCATCTACAGAAGTTGATACTATCATTCAAAGCAAAAAAATTTTAAATTTGCATTTATGAACAAAATCACTTTACCTCTCTTTTACATTTACTTATTCATTTATAATGGTAATTTTCTGTCCACTGTGTAGTAGGTCATTTGATGACAGAAAAGCAATGAATATAAAGAATCAGAATACATTTTATAGAAAGCCAGACAAATTTAGGTGCAGATAAGGTCTAGTAAAGATAGCAGTGCAATAGAGTCATAATTCTGCAAGAAACTATTGCGGATAGGCTAGCCTTTAGGACCTATCTGCAGGGACTTAAAACTGGAAAGAAGGGTGGGACATTTGAGACAGAAGGAGCAGCTTATCTTGTTGAAAGGAATGTAGTGATGATTCCAGCATGTTTTGTGGATGTGCAGAGGAGCAGCTGAAAGATTCCTAGTTGAGATATGACAGGCATAAGAAGACATAGCGAGATATACAAGACTCCATGTCACTGAAGACTTGCAACAGGTGGGAATGCCCTCTAAGGACAGGAAGAGTTAAAGTGACAAAAACTGCTGATGCTTTGAGAAGATGCTTGTCATCAGTGTTGATCCTACTGCTTCTCCAGTCAGATAAAAGTCAGGCCCTTTGTAGTCATAGTGACAAAAGAAACTTTCATGGAGCCTAAGGTGGTAAAAGCACTTCTCATCAAAGCCCAATATCCAGAGCCTATGGTTGAAAGAAAGAATCAATTCCTGAGAAATGTCCTCTGACCCACACCTGCATTCCATGTCATGCCTGCACTCATATGTGTCGTCGTCATCATTATCATCATCATCAAACTGTTCATACTATTGGAGATTGCTGCATCAGAAGATGTATTTTTATAACACTAAGACTTTAGAAATAATATAACTGATAACTTTTTAAAACTAGTTTAGAATTGGGACATAAATAGCTACCTGGCTGTATACGAGAGTGTAGGATAGAAGTGACCCTGTACTAATAGAGGGAGAGGTAGGAGTCAGGAGAGTGAGAAGGTCAAAACAAGAGAAGGGAAAGGAAGGGAAGAGAAGGAAAGGAAAAAAGTGGATGAAGGAAAAAGGAAGAGAAAGGCAGAATAAAGGAAGGAAGGGGAAGAGAAAGGGAAGAGGCTCTACCTCTTCTAAGAATTGAGACCAACTTCCTGCTCTGCGTGGAACACAGCATGCCCTTAGCATCACCCACAGTTTTTCTTAAACTGACTTAATAGGCTATTTTAAAAAAAAAAAAGGAACAAAGCCAAATAGAGGGTTCAATGGGCATAGGATAGGATCGGGGTAAATTTATTGGGTACATTTTTATGTATAAAATTATGAGCAGATATATTTAGAATGGAGCATCATATGGCATTCCTATATTTAGAATGATGCTACGTTCAGCTTAAGTGTGTGAATTCTCCTTTCTCAGAAAATGAGTTAGAACAAGGGATAGAAAGGAGGGTGACAGATAAGATTTTCTTATCAGCATGCCCTTAAATGCCCATGAACGTTCACTTTCAGTAGAAGCTGGAGTGAAGTCATTCCTCCTGTGCTACTGTGATGATACCAAATTTCCAATCAGTGTTCAGTTTCTTGCTCTGTTTCACACTGGGGACTTCTGAGGACACTTTCAGTTCCTGAAAGTTTTTGATACTGTTTGCCTTAGTTGTGTTCTCTAAGGCTGTGAAAAGATACCATGGTTGAAAGCAACTTGAGGAGGAAAGAGTTTATTTCATTTACACCTTACAGTCCATTACGTTGGAAGTAAGGGCTGGAACCAGAACATGTGCATGCCTGGACTTTTACACATACATCACATACATACACACATAAACATACACACACACACACACACACACACACACACACACACACACACTGAATAAAGACATAAATAATAAGATCACAGAAATGGTCCACACATATACATGATTCTTATCAGCTATAGCAAATAAACTGTACTGCACCCCCATTGGGTTGTTATAACATTAAATATTGTCATAATCTATAAACACACATATCACAGCATGGCAAATTTATAAATAAATATATTTATAAGTTTATAAACTTATAAACTTATAAATATATTTATAAATGAACAGTAGGTAATTTATAAATATAAATAGATAGCTAACACTAAAAATCATTGAAATGCCTTTCTAAAACTTATTACAATGAAAACTTTCTGATACCTGTACATGCTTCAATATAGGTAATCTATAATAACAAGATATTGCTTCTCCCAGATGCCATAGGGTATCTTATAATATAAAGCTCAATCATAAGTATGGATTAAATTATCTTGGTCAATGGGGTCTCATAGACCCCTTCCCCAACATTTCACTCTATATCACTGAAATTTCTTGCTGTCTAAGACACTTTTTTAATGAGTTGATAAAACAACATGACAAAGACAACTTAAGAAAGAAGGCATTTAATTTGGCCTACCACATCAGAGGGTTAGAGTCCACAATGATGGAACAAAGGGATGATGGCAGGAACAGCTGAGAGCTCACGTACATATCAGCAAACAGGAGGAAGGAAAGGAAAGAAAAAGGAGGGAGGGAGGAAGAATGAGTACGGTAGAATCTTTTGAAATCTCAACCACCCCACTCATGACACTCCTCCTTCAACAAGGCCATACCTTTCAATCCTTCCCAAACAATGCCATTAACTGGAGACCAAGTATTCAAATATATGAGTTTATTGGTGCCATTCTCATTCAAACTACCACAGTTACCCTCCAGGACTTGGCAATAGCAATAAGACCCTATTCTACTAGAATTTCTGAGCTACTAGCTCTATACTATTCAGGTGTAATCTTCATGCTAAGGAGACTTAAGAGATCATGGAGCACGAGGTGTGGCTCTATCATCTCTGGACTAGCAAAGGAACACACTGGGTTCTTTCACAATAAAGCAGTTGCTCATGGCTGTGTATGCCCCTTTCCACTCCCGTGCAGCCTTTGCTACATGATTTCACTGCTGATGGATTTTGCGGGCAGTTTGTATTTTAGTGCAAGGTCCATGAAGCAGTATTTCTGCATCTGTCCACTTGGAAGGCCTTCATCAGCAGACTTCATGCCATCAAGCTGGCAAAAAGAGGCTGCTGGCTTTCCAAGCATTATGTGTGGATAGTTGGATGTGGGGTCCAAATTCGAAAATTGGCTCCCATCTCTTTGTGATGTGTCATTTTGTAAATGGCTCAAAACAGAGCAAAGGAGAGAAATTGTAGGTTTTGTCTTCTTCTGTTTTCTATCACTCTCTTCAAGCAAAATATAAAGAAAACTTGCCTTCTGGTTGCTTGTTTCTGGAAGGTGTAATGCTTCATGGAAGCAGAACTTCACCAAAAATGGGCTGCATGAGTGCTGTTAGTTTGTTCATTAGTCTCCAGGTCACATCTCCTTAGTGGCCTCCCCTCATGTTTCTAAATGTACTCAAGATATCTCAGAAATACTATGAGCTCCACAGCATAGCATGGCTATGCTGCTCAGTGTCTTTCCCAGTACAGAGTGAGAGAAACACAGACAGGTGATGCTTTGTACATAAGGTAGAAGGAATGGCCCAGGCTCTGTGTAGTTCAGAATGCATGATTCCTACAAATATATGACAATGCTTTGCAGTTTTAGAAAAGAATTCATATCACCTGATTTCTGTTCTATCTCCATCTTCCTAGACTTTGTCATACATAGTGACTCATATGCAAACTTGTTTCTTCCAAAACAGCTTGGGTTGGAGAAGCAGGAGACTGTGCTCTCTCTCTCTCTCCCTCTCTTCCCCCAATCTCGTTTCTCCACAAAATTAAACATTGTACCACATTTCTCTCCACATAGCTTCCCCATCCATCACTTCTGGCATATTACGAGGTTTCTCCATCCGCCCCCGCCCCATGAATCTCAGACAACACTCAACTTGATATTTATTACTAGTTTAATAAGACCTCAGTAAAAGTTCAGTGGCGTCTTTGTCATCTTCTGGTTCTTATTTTGAACATCTTGTCCTTTTACGTTAGTATGATCATTTCTCTTCCTGTAGCTTTGCCTATTTCCTTTGCCCTATTCCAGGAGACTATAGAACTGTGGGATTACTTCCCTGTGGATTACAGATGTTAGAATCATAGCATAAGGCATCAAACGGGCCATCTCTTTTTCTGTTCCTATTAACTCCTTCAGACATGTTTTCCATCTTGCTAGAATCAGAATCTTTTTATACATGTCTTTACTCTTTATGTTTTACTGACGAGTCTCTTTACCCCATTGTGTACTGATGAAGAGACGGCCTCCATCTGTCTCCCCAGGGACGTGTTGTTCTCACAAGTTGTCTGATAGTCATAAACTTATAAGTAGTTCTTCAGTCCACATGGTGTCTTGTGACAGATCTATAGCCCTCTTATCCCCAGAAAATATGATCAATGTGAGAGCCCTGTTTCCAAACACAAAATTTCCTTTGGAATCATAAGCTAAGGAGCTTGTACAAATACGGATGTGGCAAGCACTTCTCCCTCAGAGCCACTTGATGCATATTGGTACCTTGCACTCTCATTCATTAAGAGCACTGAAAAGTGAAAGTTAATGCAAGAAGTATTTTCATTTTAGGCATACTATTCATTTTATACTTGTAGATATGGCCTTTGTACCATGCAAAAGAGAACAAAATGTTGGAATGTCCTATTTTTAAATAAAAATAGGCAATACAGAAGCTCCTGGCACTGTTTATAAAATTTAGGACAATCTCTCTCTGATTTTTTAGATATTAAAATAGTATTATGGTGATGTGACCTGCATGATAGAATTCTATTTATCAGCTGGCACTGGGCATCCTACATCAGCTAAGGACCGTGCTCTGTGGAGTCTGGACATGGTTAGTGAGACACAGTGATGAAAGGCACATAATTGAATGATAAATATTATAATGTAGGCTTAGCGGGAACATTGTTGTTGCCAATAATGTTGTTTTATTATAGAGAAGTTGCTTCTCACTGAAATTGCTTGTCAATACTATGTAAGGTTTTGCAAACATCTCCATTTTGAACTTTGAACTCTTAATCTTGAATTCATTTTATTTCTCCCAGAAAACTACATTTTATAGCCTTCACTTTAGACTAAGCTAGTCATAAAAAGCTATCCTGATATACTGTCAGGGAACTTGACCTGCATTTCTTTGTAACTTTGATTTCCCTGTAAATTATTAAAGGGCATATTTCTTCAGAGGCATCAGAAAATACCTAAAATAATGTTTATCATTGTATTTCCTGTTTGGAAAATGTATTTATTTTGTGTATATGAGTGTTCTATCTGTGTGTTCACCTGCATGCTAGAAGAGGGCATCAGATCTTATTACAGAAGGTTGTGAGCCACCATGTGGTTGTTGGGAACTGAAGTGAGGACCTCTGGAAGAATAATCAGTGCTCTTAACCTCTGAGTTATTTCTCCAGCCTCTATCATTGTACTTCCTAAAACCAGTAATCAGTTTGAATATTAGAATACAAATCTATAACAACCTTTTCTACTTAAGAGAATTGACTTACTTACAAAATTTCTAAATACTTTTTTATCTTTACTCTTTTTTACAGTCCAGATTTTATCACCCTACCGGTCCACCCTCAGTGGACTGTTCCACATTCCACACCTCCTCCTTCCCCCGCCCCTGTCTCCAAGAGATGTTCCCCCCACCCTCTACCCCACCAGACCTCCACACTTCCTCTCAAGGGTTAGGTGCATCTTTTCTGACTGAGTCCAGACCCGGCAGTCCTCTGCTGTATGTGGTGGGGCCTCTTATCTGCTAGTGTGTGCTGCCTGGTTAGTGGCTCAGTGTCTGAGAGACCCCGGGGATCCAGCTTAGTTTAGACTGCTGGTTTCCCTATAGGGTCACCCTCCTTCTCAGCTTCTTCCAGCTTCTCCCTAATTCAACCACAGGGGTCAGCAGCTTCTGTCCATTGGTTGGGTATAAATATCTGCATCTGACTCTTTCAGCTGCTTGTTGGGCCTTTCAGAGGGCACTCATGACAGGCCCCTGATTGTAAGCACACCATAGAACAAGTAATCGTATCAAAAAGTCTAAATATAAGTAAAAATCTGAAATAAAAAATTTATATAGAAAACAATTAGGATTTTTATTATTTTATTTTCTCTTTCTTTTATTGAAAATAGATGCTATTTATAGGAATTTTATTTTTATCACAAAAACAGAGAGCACATTAACAAAGTACAATGAACATTAAAATGGACTTTTGTTTTCTTTTAAGACTACATCCAAGGAACCATTAAAATAGTATTAAAATGCAATATTATATTCCATTATAATGTATAATTCTCACCCCAAATAATATGTTCTTCAGGATTTATATATCACAGTCATATGATAGGAACTGAGAATTCTTTTTTCCTTTTCATCAATGCCCAATAAAAATGATTAAAGTAGCAACTTCAGACTTATAAGTTATAACATGGAATGGTCATTCCATGCCATTCATGTTCATGGCTTCAGTGTCTGAGCAGATTTAATCATGAGCATGACTGCTTCTTCATTCCTGAAACCCAAATTTTCACTTTCCTGCTAACTACAAACACAGTAAATCCTTTGACTGATATTCTTTACTTAGCAAGTGCATACTTTAAGTTCCTGAAGATGTCCTGTCATTCTTTGGTACTTCTGTGCTCACAGTATTAAAGCATAGAGAAATATAGTTATCTTATTATTTTGGTCATTTTCAAAGTAGTTCAATTCCTGTTCTAGCATCTTTTCATGACAGGCTCTATCCTCTGTTGATGGACAGATGGTGATGATATATGTCCCACTGTTGTCTGCTTTGCTCCTTTACCCAACCAGCCTCTCCCCTTTCATAAGCAGTATCTTAGTGAAGAGACTGACATTGAAGATGCTATGTTGGCAGCATTGGCACTGAGGGCATCATGAAGCTGACTACTTAACTGGTGCTACCAGCCAGTCATAAAATGTGCACCAATGAGTTTACAAAGCTGATTAAAATAAGGCACAGGGAGCCTGAATAATTATGATAAAATAGATGATACTTACAAAGAGTTACTATCAATTTTCTCTGCTTCTTTCAGCAATAGCTTCCTGAAACCAGTCTTTCTACCAATCATAGGAGATAGGAATCAGCAGCTATATTTTACTCATGAGGAAACTTAGGTTCTTGAGGGACAAAGACTCAATATCCAATAGTGAAAAATAGGTTGAATGGAAGCTATAAAAAAGTGTCTGATTCACAAATCTCTTAACTTAGTGGCTGTGTTTAAAGGTAGGTCATGTGTTAAGCTTCCTTCGTGACAGAGGAAGCAGTTTTTGATGATGGATTACTAGGATTGCTCTGTTTTGACACTGCTTATAGCTCCAGAAGCCAATATAGCATGTGAGCCTCTGAGGTCAGGAAAAAAATCTTGCCAAATATTTGAGAAAGCCCCATAAGTGGATAGTTGTACAATGAATAAATGGGACATGGTGTGAATTGTATGTATGTGCCCCTGACACCTTCATATAAAGAAATTATAGCCCATAATTGGATGGTAATAGGAGACAGGGCCTTTAGTCAGTAAACAGAGCCCTTTTGTTGTCATCAATGGCTTTATGAACAGGTCATCACAGAGCCTTCTTGGCCTCATTCTACCCTATGAGTCCAGAGCCAGGGGAAAGAAGCCTGCAAGCCAAGAATGGGCCTTCTGGGGATTGGTATTAATTATGAACTTGACAAGATCTACAGTCACTTGGGAGAGGGTACCTGACTTGCATTTGGGAATTATCTTGATTGCACTAATTAAGGATTCACTGACTGTTGGGTGGCACCATTTCATGGGGAAGAAGCTGTCCTATAAAAGTGAGAAAGACAGAAGCATGCATTTATTGCTGTTGGTTTCTTGTTGGGCACTAGATGAGAGTAGCTGCTTCATGTCTGCTGCCTTGACTTTCTCAAAGTGATGGGATGCACTTGAACTGCGAGTCAAAGCAAGCTCTTCTTCCATGCCTTAGTCAGGGCATGCTATCCCAGCAACAGTAAAAAGGAAACAGATCATCTCTTAATATTCCCTGACCATATAGGTTCCATGACCTCAGACTTCTCTCCCCTGCAGCTGTGAGAATTATATTTCTGTTGTTAATAAGCTATTCATTCTCTTATATTTTGGTAAAACATCCCAAACCAATGTAGAATACAGATATTACAAAGTATAATAACACTCTCAAATAATCAAGTTAGAGTAGCTGAGTTGAATCAGGGTCTACCATCTTATTAAGGAAGACCAGATGGAGTATAGTGTTTTTAATGTATGTTTACATGTATAAATACAATAATAACACACAGAACTCTCTGTACAATAGATTCCTCTTGTCTTTGAGGACAGTGAGAGATTTCATCGGACTTTGTAGAACAGTTGCTAAACAAAACATATATTGATTTTATCTAGAGATCTTCATTTTCTACTTTCACAACTTGTTGACTATGGGGACCTGAATCTTGGAAATAAAACTTTAGAAAGGCAAAGACATCATACATGCACATTTGTATTTATATGGAAAACTAAATTATGTGCTAATATGGACCAATTTAAAGTCTAGTGGCCGTAATAGAAAAAGATAGTTAGAGAATTGCCCTAAACAAGAGATCAAAGACTGCATCACACAAAAACAAATACATTAAAAAGAATGAAAACACCCTACCAAGTACTCATCATGCTGCTTTGGGGATAATTTTGGAAGTATTTGGAATTTTGGCTGACAAAGTTTTTGAATGCTAGGACCTTAGTCCTGTGGAGACTTGCTGATAGAAATGAAGATTGTCGAGGTAAAATCTGGGAAATTTTTTTTTCAGGGCCAACACCCAGAAGCTGTGGTCTAAAAGAAGCTACAGCTGCATCTCAAACAGCTAAGTTACTGTAGATCAGTGTCAGAGACAATAGTTATGATTTCCTCTGTAATTCACTTTACTCATAGCCACTAAGCACATATACCTATGTGCTGTACAGTGCCTTAGAATGGTAAAAGTATTTCAAGTCTTTATATTTAGGAGGCTGATAGGCCCACATTTAAAGTCTGTTGTGATCCTTTTAATGGAAATATTCACTGACAGGAGATGACTCTGGCCCTGGGAACATCTTGCTGTTTTTACTGCCAGAATTTCTCTCTTATTCTGAGTCAATGTGGACATCTTTCAAACAAAGTCCTGTTCATCTGTCTGTCATCTGCTCTAGACAAATAGTCCTTCTTCACATTGGTACTTCTTCCACAATTGAAAGACTGCACAACGTCTCCTTGTCAGTCTTCAAGCTGAAAAATCTTAAAACAGCTTCTTGACACCCATTTCTTTGGGTAACAGAGGAAGAGGGACTTACAAAATATGAGGCTGCATCATTGGAACGAGGCTAGCTGTCACCTCTGCCATGTGGGCAGCTACTGGCATTTTCTGACGTTCTCTATGAAGATTAGGGAAGATATTTAGGATAAATACAAACTTATACACTAAGTGAACCTCCACATGGAAATAATTTTACAAATTATCGACCTATTCATGCCCTGTTGCAGAACATTAGTGGGCATTAAATTGATTACTGGATTTATTTATTCAGTAAAATGTGAAATTGGCTTTGAATTGTGGATTTCTTTCAAAATACACTTAAAAATGACTCTCGTTATAATTCAATAAGAATATATTTTGTTACCAAATAGGATTCCATGCCCCACATAGGAGTTTTAATAGATCAGCATGCATTTGGGACTCTGCAAGAAGACCAATAGAGCCAACTAACCTCTACCCTTGGGGACTCACAGAGACTGAACCACCAACCAAACAATGAGCATGGGCTAGACCTAGTGACACCCCCCATATGTAGCAGAAGTACAGCTTGGTCTTCTTCATACAGGTCCCCCAACAACTGGAGCAGGGGCTGTTCCTGAATCTGTTGCCTGCCTGTGGATCCCATTCTCCTAGCTGGGCTGCCTTGTCTGGCCTCAATGGAAAAGGATGTGCCTAGTCTGGCCATGACTTGATGTGCCGGGGGGGGCGGTGATACCTGGGGGTTCCTCCTTCTCAGAGGAGAAGGGGAGGGGGAAATAGAATCTGTTGAGGGGATACTGGAAGGAGATGGGGGCTGATATCAGGATATAAAATAAATAAATAAATAAATAAATTTTTAAAAAGATACCATGAATCTATCTTGTAAGAATCTAGTGGTCCAGTAAATTTCTGCTTTTACTTCTCTTTATTATGTAATGTAAAATATGATATTTAAAACTGGAGAACATCCAGGGTACTTTGCTCAATTTGGTCACTTCCCAGACAAATACATTTTATACATAATCTCTTCATATATGACCACATCATTGGATAATTTTAGTAGAGAACAAAATGCAGTTTTTAAATATTCCATTTATATATTTGAAATATATATAACAAAAAGTGTTACTTTGTTCATTTTGAGTTTGTATAATCCAGTTATTTCACAGCACAATTAAAACAACTATAATATTATTATGGAAATATGCTTACTTTTAAAGCTTATTATATTAGAACTGTATAGTAATATCTTTCTTTCTTACTTTCTGTCTGTCTCTTATTCCTTTTAAACATAATTGACTCATTTCTTAATATACACTTATATATATTACATATATATATACTCAATTTTTTTAACATCACTTTTATTTATCTATCTGTTTATGTGGAGATGTGCAGGAAGCGCTCATGCTATAATGTACATTTGGAGGTTTAATGACAATTTCCAGAAGTCAGTTCTCTTCTTCTACCAAAGTATAGAACTCAGGTCTTTAGTCTTGACAACAAGCACCTTTACTGGCTGAGCCATCTTGGTGGCCCAATGTAGGCTATTTTGATTGTCATAATTAAAGGCCTTTCAAAACCTTCCCATGCACGCACAGTGTGAATTAGTAGAAAACCAAATACACTAAAATGGTAACGTGTGATACTGTCATAACAGCATATATCAAGAAGGTACAGGGTAGAGGAGCCAGGTGTTGTTCAGTTGATAAAGTGCTGACCTCACATATGGAAAGGCTGCGTGCGGGTTGATGTTCAGCACCACATAACCTGGGCATGGTAGTACATTCCTAAAATAACAACATTTGGGAGATAGAAAGAAAAGGAAGTTCAAGGTCATCTTTGTCTATGCATCAAGCCTACATCATGATATCCTTTATCCAAACTAATGTGTGGGGCCTGGGGGGAGAGGGAGGAAGGATGAGAGAGTTTTAAAGGAACTGCTTCTCAACCTGCAGACTAGCTAATGTGCATTTAAGTTAAACAAGTTCCCTAGAAAACAACAAAATTGTGTTTAGAAAATTTAATATAACTTTTAGGTTATTTTATTGTTTATTTAATAGAGTCAACAAATTGAAAATTCAGAGGATAACATGAAAGTTTATTATTTTTCTTATAAGAGAGGTAAAAAAATATGTAAACAAATGAATATCTAAAACTTTTATTTTCCTCTCAATGATGCAAATCCACTGGGTCTGTTCTGATGGATTATACAGCTAGAGTATTCTTATATGGAGCCATTCTATATTGAAGCTTCCTTAGTGTTTCAGTAAAAAACTATTCGTATAGTCAGAATGTTTGTTTTCTTTTGGGATTTCCAGGTTAAAACCTAGTTCTCAATGCAATGGTGTTAAGATGGGGCCTTTGAGAAGTTATTATGATGGGAGGCCAAGTCAGGTACCATCTTTGAAGGAGAGTGATCCCTCATCAGACAATCTGTTAGCACCATGATCCTTAGATTTACAGCTCCCCGAGGTATGGATAATGTTTTTCTGCTGTTTATAAATTAATTTCTCAGTCCTGTGGTTCTTTGTAAGAGCAGCCAACATGACCTAAGATGACAACTGTGATTCTGTCATCCCCCCAAGTTTAAGTGATGCACATGTCGATTGAAGTCTCAAGTCCTGTGTATGCCTCTACTCTATGATGTGCAATAGCTAAAAGATCTCATTCCCCTTTCCAGAAAAAAAGTTGACTTTATTTGTAATTCAGAGGTTCATCTTAAGTATAGTTTCAGTCTTTGCAAGTTATCTCTCTTTCTCTGTCTCCACAGGGAATAACAGGATTGAACAGACGTTCATTTCCTTTCTTAGTTTTCTTCTACCTTTCCTTCTTTAACCAGTTTTTAGATGTTGACTACTTCATTTTGCTCAGGTGACAAAGGACCTCATTAAAGCAAGCAAAGCTGTGAACACTAAGACTTTATCATACCCACCCATTGACCTTGTATGTTTGAGACAGAGCCAAGCACTAGAACTTAGGTTCAGCTCTCACCTATGTTCCTTTTGGAGTACATCACAGTATAGAGCATCCTATAGTATTATGGCAAAACTTTTCCTTTGATGGTACTACATGAAAGTAGACAGACTATGAACAAATCAGAGGATTTACTTGGAAGTATATGTGGTAATGTAAATTTCTTATATCTTGATATTCTCTTCTTCATTACACTGATGTTACTCACCTGTAGTTATCTGTGACCATGAGATGAACTGTTAGTTAAGGGAATGGAGAAAAGCTTAGCATGTCCACTGTAACCAGGAACCTTTTCAGCCGAGCAACCAGAAGTAGTGTTATTGACCATTTACCTTTGACAAGGCCTCAGGACAAAGGAGGATTGAAGATCAAAACTTTTCAGAACTTATACTTTGAGGTTCCTGAGAAATGGTGGTTTTATAGCTAAAGCAAAAGCAAGAGAATTCCCTGAAGACAGGACTTTAGTTATGAAACTGAACAAGTCCTAGGGAACAAATTAATAACTTTATTTACAATTAACTTTCAAATTCATTATGCAGACTTTGAGTAAATGTATGCACTAGGAATTATTTAACCAGCAGCTTTATCTTAAGTTTTGTGTCAAAAAATCTGTTATTTTTCAAGGGAAAATGTCTGATTGGGTTATTCTTGTTCATTGTAGCTTGTCTGATTTCCTAGCTTTCCTATGAAAAAGTCCCGATTTTGTGAGAAGATACACTGAACACTTGAAATGTTTCTCACACTTCTCTAGTCTTTCTCTTCTAGCATTTCTTCTAGAACCAACCTTATTCGACTGTGAGTCTTTCTTCCAGCCCTGATGCTGGAACACACAATCATTTACCTCATATTCCTCCCTTACAAACACACACACACACATACACACACACACACACACACACACACAAACAATTCTCTCTTTTATTTACCACACCCATTTTAAGACATCTCCAGCATCATTGACTCAAAATGACCTTCCACCTTCTCCAGATAAACTGTCACCCCAAACTTTATGTTTACCCAATATTTTGCTCTCTTGATAAGTGAATTGATCAGGTAACACATCAAGTATCTGTAACTTAGGTAATATTTAACAGAGTGCTTTTCCCAAATTTGATAATTTATTTTTTATTGTATAATGCCTGATCTTTTGTCAGATACACAGTACATGTATTCTGTGCACATATTCAATGGACATTTATAGTTCTTTTGAACTCATTAGGAAAATGAGACCCAGAGCACTGGAAGAATATCCTCCAATATCAACTGCTCAAAAAAATGACTGAACTAGGGCTTGACCAGAATCTTCCAACTCTACTGGTCAGGCCTGTGCCACCACTTCATTTGACCATGTGAGCTACCAAAGGCATATACCTGCAGCTTTCAGCACAGCACTTGAAGAGTTAATGACTCATGTATTTCATGAGAATAAGAAAAGGAGTTCATGCCTTGAAATAATATTTTACAAAATTTAACAGAACACCCCTAAGGAAAAACCATCCATCTGGGTGTAATTAGGCTTGCATTAAAAGTCCTTGTTGTCTTGCATATTTTGGTTCAATTTAGACCAGACTTGTTGATTTAAGTCAACTTTCTGCACCTCAGATTACTTTGACTAGTTGTTTTTAGGGTGGGGGAAGTGTTTTAATATGTAGCTCTGGCTGTTCAGGAACTCATTTTTAAACCAAGCTAACCCCGAACTCTCAGAAATCTACCTGCCTCTGAATCCTGAGTCCTGGGATTAAAAGCATGTTCCACCACACCAAGTAGCACATTAATCAGTTCTTAAATAAATCTAAGGGATATATGAAATAAGGTTTGCCTTATTTATTTTTTTGCACACAAATGAAAGATTACTGTTCTGATAAACTGGATCATTCAATGGGCATTAAATTTAAATTATGTGGTTGTGTGATGCCCCCCCCCCCTATTAGATTTAGTCTGGGAGTACTTTCTGTTTTCCTTAATCGATTTAATTTTCAGTTATGGTTGTGTGGTTGTATATCATTTCCTGTACCTCAAGCCAATTTCCAGAGCTCACATCTCATTGGAAATGATCTAAAGGCTCTCAAGAAATACTGTCACTTTTTAAGAAAAGTATTGAGTTGAGATAAAAATGTCTGGTGGTTGATTTTAGGGGTTTTAATGAAATATCAATGTTCCTAGTTTAGCCAGGGTTTATTCTGTATGTGCCCGGGAACATATTTTCTCACATTTTCGATGCTTTGTCTCTCCCACAATTAGAATAACTAAGTACTCAGTTGTCATGGAAATAGTCTTCTCTGTAAAAATTCTTAAAACAGAAGCTCTCCTGATTTGCCTCTCTACAAAGAAGGCAATTACTAAGGCTACCTTTATCCTCCTCTCTTTGTGCTTCCCATTACATCTCCAGGAACCTTCCAGTTCAGATTGTTCTGTAGCTATCTTTCAGTGTTTGCTCTTTTGATTGTATGGCTCTTCCCTCCTGAGACCCAGTACTGATATTCAGATAGTGTTCTGAGCTCTTAGTAGTTGATAAGAATCATTGAAAAGTCATAGAGATATAGCCTAGTAATTGTTAGGTTGGTTGCTTTTCACTTAAGCCAATTTCAGAGTATTTTAGCAGTTCCTTGTTAATAAAGTACCATGCACTTTGTGAATTAGTGATGGCCAGTATCAGCAGCTGATGTGGCCAATGCACATTGCCACCCATCTCTGTGAGAATCCATACTACATGACTTCCTAGGTCAACTGCTATATCACAACAGTTTGATTAAGATAGGCAGGTAGCTTCTCTATTTTCCCAAAGGTATCAAGAAGAAGGGTTTAGGTAGGGAAAATAT